>ML312513.1:2725-21751 GCA_005239505.1 Nicotiana paniculata
ACGGCTCCCATACCAATTCTCAAGAAGTTTTGCATGCCCGAGATTCCTAAATACAATGGAACGACCAACCCAAATGAGCATGTCACCTCTTACACATGTGTTATCAAAGGGAATGATCTAGAGGATGACGAGATTGAATGTGCCTTGCTAAAGAAATTTGGGGAGACCTGTCAAAGGGAGCTATGATATGGTACCAATATATACCACCTAATTCTATTGATTCATTTTCTAGGCTTGCAGATTCTTTTGTAAAGGCACATGCTGGGGCCATCAAGGTCGAAACTAGGAAGTCGGACCTTTTCAAGGTAAGAAAGAAGGACAACGAAATGCTCAGAGAATTCATGTCTCGATTCCAAATGGAACGAATGGATCTGCCATCGGTCGCTAATGATTGGGTTGTTCAAGCTTCCACCCAAAGAATCAATGTTCAAAGCTCAATGTCTTCGTAAAAGTTGAAGTAGAATTTAATAGAATACTCGGTCGTTACTTGGGTCATGTGCCCAATCGGTATCAATCGAAGATCAGGGTTGAAGACGACCATCTTGGGGATCCTTCCGTGTATCCTATCAAGTCAGTTGATAGAATCAAGAAGGACATTGGCCGAGAACCGAGGTTGAAAAGGGATCTCTACTAGCCATATAATGGAGACTGTAGTAGCAACGGATTTCGTCAAAATCCTGTACGAAATGAATGGAGGAGTGATCGAGGCCAGATCTCTCGAGGGCTCATGAGAAAGAACGGCTTCGACAGACCTATCATACCTAAAGAAGTACCACGATTATCAGAATATAACTTTAAAGTTGACGCAACCGCCATCGTATTGGCTATCGGACGCATCAAAGTTACCAAATAGCCTCGACCTTTACAAACCGATCCAGCCCAAAGAAATCCCAAGAAAATGTGCAAATATCATAGCACCCATGGCCACAGAACAGAATATTGTTGACAGTTGAGAGAAGAAGTAGCCCGGTTATTCTACGACAGGCACCTTGGGGAGTTTCTGAGTGGCCGAGCCAAGAATCATTGCAGAAACAGGGATTCCAATAAACAAAATGAGCAAGAAGAACCTCAACACATCATTCATAGGGGTCGATGTTCCCCAAGGCCCGATGTTAAAATGCACCAAGGTGTCAATCACGAGGGAGAAACGGACCTGGGACTACATACCAGAAGGAACCTTATATTTCCACGACGAGGATTTAGAAGGAATCATACAGCCCTATAATGATGCACTGGTAATGTCTATACTCTTGAATAAAACTTGAGTTAAACGTGTGATAATTGATCCAGGTAGTTCAGCCAACATCATTCGATCAAGGGTCGTAGAACAACTCGGCCTATAGTACCAAATCGTGCATGTGACTTGAGTGTTAAATGGATTCAACATGGCTTGTGAAACTACTAAGAGAGAAATAACTTTACCAGTGAACGCAACCGGAACCATCTAGTAGACCAATTTATATGTGATCAAAGGGGACATGAGATATAGCGCCCTGTTCGGGAGACAGTGGATCCACAACATGAGGGTTGTGCCCTCGGCCCTTCACAAGGTGTTAAAATTCCCAACACCAGAGGGGATTAAAACAATCCACGGGGAGCAGCCCTCCGCGAAGTAAATGTTTGCCATCGATGAAGTGACTCTAATATCAACACCCTCATCGATAAAGGAGTCAGATTCGAAAGCAAAACAGGAAGCTAAATAGCAATCAGCGATGCCAGCCTCGACCCAACCGAGTGGACCGACGAAGACGAAGATTATGGGGTTCCTCGATCCTTCACATTCCCTGATGATTTTGAAGCTACCAAATCAACGGTCGAAGAGCTGGAGCAGTTCATACTAATCGAACATCTGACCAATCGAAAGGTATTCCTGGGCACGGGGTTGACTCCTGAGCTTAGGAAAAAACTCATTCAATTTCTTATAGCTAACATGGATTGTTTTTCTTGGTCCCATCCCGACATGACAGGAATCCTACCAGAGATCACCACTTATAAACTGAGCTTGGACCCGAAATTCCATCCGATGAAGTAGAAAATGAGACCCCGGTCCGAGATCAAGCATGCCTTCATCAAAGACGAGGTAACTAAACTCCACAAAATAAGGTCCATCCGGAAAGTCAAATACCCAGAATGGCTAGAAAATGTAGTAGTAGTAGTCCCTAAAAAGGGAACAAACTAAGAATGGGTGTGGATTACAAGGATTTAAATAAAGCATTCCCTAAGTACTTTTTTCCTTTGCCTAACATCGATCGCATGATCAATACCACGGTCGACCACGAGATCCTTAGCTTTCTCGATGCCTATTTCGGGTACAACCAAATACAAATGAACCTGGATGATCATGAAAAGACCTCCTTCATCACTAAGTATGGCACATACTACTATAATGTAATGCCATTTGGATTAAAAAATGCTAGTGCCACTTACCACCGCCTAGTAAACCGGTTTTTCGAAGAACAAATAGGGAAATCTATGGAAGTTTACATTGACGATATGTTATCTAAGCCTATGCGAGTAGAGGACCATTTGAAGCATTTGCAAGAAACCTTCAGTATATTGAGGAAGTATATAACATGAAGCTGAATCCGAAAAAATGTGTGTCCGGAGTCGGGTTAGGTAAATTTCTCGATTCATGCTATCCAATCGAGGAATTGAGATCAACCCCAACAAGATCAAAGCTATCGAGGATATCACAATGGTGGACAACGTGAAGGCCGTGCAAAGGCTAATCGGGCGCATAGCCACTTTGGGGCTATTTATCTCGACGTCCTCCGATAAGAGTCGTCTATTTTTCTCGTTGCTGAAGAAGAAAAATACTTCACATGGACTCTGGAATACCAACGAGCATAAAGAATTTAAGTGGTAATTTTCGAGCCTGCCACCGCTTCATACGCCGAGGGCAAACGAACAATTGTACTTATATTTGGCAGTATCGGAGATAGCGGTAAGTGGAGCCCTAGTTCGGGAAGAACAAGGTACGTAATTTACGATTTATTATGTTATCCAGACCTTGGGTTAGGCCGAAACCAAATATCCACGCCTAGAAAAATTGGCGTTCGCTTTTTTAAGTGCCTCTAGGAAACTGCAATTGTACTTTCACTCCCACCTTATATGTGTTGTGACAACTTACCCATTGCAAAATATAATGCATAAACCTGAATTCTTGGGAAGATTGATCAAATGGGCAGTGGAAATCAGTGGGTAAGATATTGAATATCGACTCTGAACATCCATTAAATCTTAAATTTTGGCAAATTTCGTGGTTGACTTTACGCCGGCCCTAATACTCGAGGTCGAAAGAGAGTTGTTGGTAAACTCGGGGACGTCCTCGGGAATTTGGACCCTCTTTACGGATGGTGCATCGAACACAAAGAGGTCTAGACATGGCATCGTACTGAGTCCATCCACAAGCAACGTGGTTAGACAATCCATTAGAACTGTAAAATTGACTAACAATGAGGCCGAATATGAGGCCATGATTGCAGTTCTCGAACTAGCCAAAAGCTTAGGGGCGGAGGTGATCGAATCTAAGTGTGAATCCCTCCTTGTGGTGAATAAGGTTAACGTAACGTTCGAAGTTAGAGAAGAATGAATGCAAAGGTACCTAGATAACTTACAAGTAACATTACATCAGTTTAAAGAATGGACTTTGCAACACATACATCGAGATTAAAATAGTGAGTCCGAGTTCCTCGCAAACTTAGGGTCGTCGGTTGAGCACGACGAACTCAACTCAGGGGCTGTTGTACAACTCATGAGGTCAGTAGTAGAAGAAGTTCACTCTGAGATAAACTCCACAAGCTTAACCTGGATTGGAGAAATAAATACGTAGAGTATTTGAAGAAAACTTCCCTTAGATCCAAAATAATCGAGGGACTTGCGCATAAAGGCATCCCGATTCACCTTATCCAAAGACAGAACCTTGTTCAGAAAAATGTTTGATGGCCCACTAGAAATATGTCTGGGACTGGGAGATACCGAGTATGTTCTGAGGGAAGTTCACGAGGGCACTTACGGGAATCATTCAGGCGCCGAATCATTGGTTAAAAAGGTAATCATAGACGGCTATTACTCGATCAACATTGAAAAAGATGCGAAGGAGTTTGTTCAAAAATGTCACAAATACCAAATATATGCTCCAATGATTCACCAACCCGGGGAACCACTGCATTCAGTCATGTCACCATGGCCATTCATGAAGTGGGGAATGGACATCGTTGGCCCTCTTCCATGGGCACCAGGTAAGGCTCAATTGATCTTATCTATGACTGACTATTTTTCCAAGTAGGTTGAAGCAAAAGCATACGAGAAGGTTAGGGATAAGGAAGTCATCGACATCATTTGGGACCACATCATATGTCGGTTTGGGATGCTATCCAAAATTATGTGTGACAACGGGAAATAGTTTATCGCCAGCAAAGTGACCAAGTTTCTCGAAGATCATAAGATCGAAAGAATATCATCAACACCTTATCACCCTAGCGGGATCGGACAAGCCGAATCGACAAACAAAACTATAATCCAAAACCTTAAGAAGAGGTTAACCGACACCAAAGGGAAATGGAGGGAGATCCTACCCGAAGTCAGTGGGGCATACTCCAGTACTGGGGCTACTCTATTCTCATTGGTTTATAGCACCGAAGCCCTAATATCGGTCGAAGTCGGGGATCCATGTATCATATACCGATATGCAACAAAATAATCAAATGACGAGGCCAAGAATACGAGCTTGGAGCTATTGGATGAAAGGCGTGAAGCCGCCCTTGTTCGATTAGCTGCCCAAAAACAACGGATCGAGTGGTACTACAATCGAAGGTCCAATCTTCAATGCTTTAATATCGGGGACTTAGTACTAAGGAAAGTCACTGTAAACACTCGGAATCCGAACGAAGGGAAGTTGGGTCCGAACTGGGAAGGACGTACCAGATTCTCGAGGTCATCATGAAAGGATCCTTTAAGCTTGGAATGATGAACGGAGAACAACTATCGAGCAATTGGAATATATCTCACCTAAAACGATATTACTTCTAAGGTATGACCCTATTTTATTTCCTTTTTATTTCAGACTAACACTTGCTGGTGATCAACAAGAAGCGGCACAAAGTTTTTAGGTCTGAAAGCACGCGTTGCACTCTTTTTTCCTTAGACCGATTTTGTCCCAAATAGGTTTTATGGAAAGGTTTTTAACGAGGCAACAATGGATAATGCTAAATTAGAATCAAGTCCGATTACAAATCGATACCGAAGATCAATTCAACAATATCCGAGGTTTCTCTACAATCAACCTCGAATACTGGGGGGGATAGGGTATTACCCTCAGATATGCATTACCTTCGGATATCAACTTTAGAGAGGAAATTACTTCGCAAAAGAAAGGTTCTCAATAGGTAGGGTTTATTGTAAGGGCCAAACGGTCAAATGAACCATTCCCACATAGATTGCTCAAGTCCTAGCATAAAGCATGTATGACTGTTTTGCATATGAATAAAGAAAAGTACTTTCCTTGCAATCATCTTATGTATTACAAATTTCCTCTTTACATCCCTTAATGAGATTCGTACTTCCGATATCCTGAAAGTAACGAGCCCAAGGACAGTCTATAACCGGAGTACGAACGACCACTCCCTCACTCGGGGACTGCCATTCGAAAATAAACTCGAACGGGCATAAGACCTATTAGGCAACTCCCCGATTTTTAAAGGCCAATGGACAGCTCCCGAACTAAAATGCTACGGCCAAATTAACACAGCCCGGAGGCGTCCGAAACCCGTAAGAAAAACTACGCCTACGGAAAAGAAAATTTTTCATAACCAGTTCTAAAGGCTACCCTCGGAAAACTATACTATAGGCTACCTACTTTGGGAAAAGGTTTCCGGTAACACCGAACCCCCAAGGCGCCTTAAAATAAAGTAAGGCAAATGCAAGGTTTTTTTGAACTTTTGAACATAACCTAAATTGCTTTATGTCAAGGCGTTCCAGCCCTTATGAATACATGTAATAAAGAAAAGGGAAAATTTGAAATCCAAAGGGGAAAAAAAGCCTTGTATATATATATATCATCTTTTTACAAAGGCCAGAGTGGCCCGATATAGAAATTTACAATGGCCAAAACGGCCTCAAAAAGATGAAAAAGGCAAAAAATAAAAACATCTAGAGGCCTAAGTTGCCTAAGTGGCCTAAGTGTCCTGGTCCTCATCGGGGGCAGCATCTTCATCCTCGGGATCTTCCCCACCTTCAGATTCGGTTAAGCTCTCGAAATCTTCCTCGGGAAAAGCTAGCTTCCTAGCCCTGGCTTCTTATACTTTGGCATTCTCGATTTCTCAAAGCTCTGAGCATGGACTCCCTCGAGGAATTCCCTTAGAGCTTGACACCTTGCATGATCCACTAAGCTCTTGGCCTGCGCCTGAATAGCCTCAACGTCAACCTTGAATTGGGCCACTTTAGTATCGGCATTGGTGTTGGCCACGACCACCTCAGATTTGGCCGCCTCGAGCTCCGTGGCAAGGCTCTCTTGACTAGAAATAGCCGAGTTTAGTTTAGATTGGAGCTCCTCGATTCTCTTGTCCTGCATCGAGGTCTTCTCTTTTGAATCCCGAAGCTGGGACTCGACTGAGGCCAATTGTACTTGGACATCTTCCTTTCCCAAGGTTATGAGATCCATGTTTTTCTTGAACTCCTCAGCCTCAGTTTGTATCATGTCTACCTATGCCTGAATATTCCCGATTTGTTCAAGCCTTTGTTGAACTTTCAGGATCAGATCATTATCCACTGAGTCCAATTCATCGTCACTATCTTCAAGTACTCGATTTACCTGCTCGACCCACTCGGCATGCTCCTTCCGAGCCGCTTCTAACTCGGCCTGAAGTTTCTCACTCAGAAGATTATAAGTATCCCTCTTCTCAATAAGCTCCCGAACCTCGGCCTCGTGTTAGGCTAACTCCTCCCAGATTCGGAGGAAAGTCTCATGGTGCAGTACCGAGGCCTGTAAGCATAAGGAAAGGTGTTAAGAGTATTTGCGACTTCAAATTTAAAATACATAACGAAGGGACACACGAAGTTACCCAATTCAAAGCCTGTTGAGCTTCATTAAATAGGCAGGGCGCTTCCACCGCATCTATCACATCCTGGTCCTCTTCGGTCACCAAGCACTGAAGGTAGCTAGAAACCCCACGGGCACAGAGAAAATTTGGGCATCCTCTAGGACAGAGAAAATTTGACCGCCTTCGATCAGGATTAACGCTCGGGACCAGGAACCGATGCACCAACTTTGGGCTCAATGAAGGTCCACTGGTCCCCGATGATGGTACCTTCTTTGGCACCGGCAAGTCACCAAGCCCGGTGAAATATTCCGAGGCAGTGGACTCTAACCCATCCAAGAAGTTGTGAATGTCAGTTGCCCTCTGAGGCCCCTCGTAAGAATGACCTTCTAGAATACCGACTTCACGGTTCATGGCATCAGAGAACTAAGGGGACCCGGTAAGGTCGATCGTCTCAAGCAAATCTTTCGGGGCACCTTCCTCTGCTCGAGAAGTGTCGGCCCCGATTTCACTCGCGACCTCCCTGTCCTAGGGAAAAGTAGCCGCACCCCATTCTTGTTCGAAGTTCCCGGTGATGCCTTCTAGAAACCTCCCCGTCTCGGGGCAAAGCGGTACGCACCCGAGCCACTAGCTCGAAATTATCTTCTTCTTCTTCTTCGGACTCATCCCTCAGTCGGTGGATCGAGTCTGATGGGAGGACGCTGGTACTTTCCTTAGTTTTACGTGTCATCCTCTTCTTTGGTTTTTTCTTTTCTGAGTCTAGAGAGCTCGATGCCCTTTTCCTTTTATTCTCGTCACCCTGCTTCGGAGTAAGGGACTCGAGAGGCACATCCTCATCCTCGGATGGAGGCCTCATAGAAATATCCTTGGGGAGACCTACAAAAGAAAATGGAACAGATAAGAATTCGACAGCACAAGGAGAAAGTCAAAACCATATTGAATCAGAAAAGAAAACTTACCATGATTACAGGCCTCCCACTGACCCTTCAATAATTCCATCAAAGCATGCTCGGAATATGGTCTCTGTGACAAACGTTCCCCAACCCACTCCTTGAGTTGAGGAACCACATCCAGTATCTGGGCCACCGCTGCAACACAAAAACATCAATGAGAAAGGAGATAAGAGGAGAAACAATAGATTAAATCTTCAAATCAAAGTTGTACTTACGTTTTATGTTCCATTTCTCGGGAAATGGCATCTCCTCGGCAAGGATCAAGTCTGAAGTCCTTATTCGAATAAATCGACACATCCAGCCTCGATCCCGAGCCTCATCTATACTCGAGAACCGGGCCCTACTGGCCCGATGAGAAAGCTTGATTAGCCCCCTCGATTGAGTTGGGGACTATACATACGCATAATATGATCGATGGTGAAAGGACACCCCTCGATTTTGTTTACGAAGAAACAAAGAAGAATCACTAGCCTCTAGAAATAGGCGTGAATCTGACCAAAGGCCACCTCGTACCTCTTGCAGAAGGTGATGATGATTGGGTCTAAGGGACCCAACGTGAAGAGGTAAGTGTAAACGCTTAAAAACCCCTCCATGTGGTTAGTAATTGACTCTTCAGGCGAAGGCACCACCACATGCTTGTTGGCCCAGTTGCAATCTTCTTTGACCTTGGTCAGGAGATCATCGATGATCGTACATATGTATATCAAGACCGGATCGCATCTACCCGGTACCGAGGAAGTCTTTTCGACCTTGAAATCAGCAATGGTGGGTCACCCTGCAGGAACTAACTCTTCAGGGAGTGGTTCTGCCGCAGCCCTATCGCCAACGGGTTGTGATGAAGAGGCGGCCTCCTTTTGCGGGACAGTCTTAGAAGTTTTCACCATTATAGAGCAAAAGAAAAGGGAATTAAGAAGATACGCTTAGCGGTTTGCTAAAACTTCAAGGAATTTGGTACGAAAGTTGGAGAGCAAAGAGATTTTTGAAGAACAAGAATAGAGGGAGCTTTGAACGTAAAGTTTGAATGAATGAAAATTGGTATATATATAGTCTGCTAATGATGGTTCATAACCCGTAATGGCCGACCAGCAACTGACATACATTTAATGCCTTGGTAATTGGACCGACGGGACGTTTCGATAACCATTTGTCGTTTACATCATGATCAGATGTCTCAGTGACCATTTGTCGCTTATGTCAGGATCCATCGAGGAGGGATTCGGAAGTTCATATCATTTCTTGTCTTCTTCTCTCCGAGAAACGAGGGGACTATCTGTATACGATTGAAATCGGGTTCGCCTATCGTGTGACTAATCGAGATTGGAATATGATAGATCAAAGTTCGACCTCGAGTTATATCGAACCGAGGTGAGGAGTTATATCGTTAAGCTCGTGACCCTAGGACCGAACAAAATCGAGATCAGACGATATCAAGGGAAATTTGTCGAGCCAAATAACAGAAGGCCTGAATATCCGCGGTCGGTTGTAGATCACGACATGAAATCTTGGCACGTGTTAAGGATATGCCGATTAAATAGCAAATCATGAGATTTTTTACCTTGTATAGAATTGTATCAAGAGTAGGACTACCCTACTATATAAAGGGGGTCTGATCATTTGTAACACACATTACGATACGCAACACAAAGCAATATACTGTTATTTCTAGCTTTTATCATCTTGTTATTCTATTCATAAAACAATTGAGGTATCTCTTGGTTCGAGGGTGATTGAATTTGAGAGCCAAGGTTGTTCAATTCGAGTGGTTTGCATTTATTCTTTTATTGTCAATTTCAATATTAATATGCTTTCTTAATTTGTATCACGTTATATTATGTATCCTCAAAACCGTGTATAAATTCAATTGTTATTCGATTTCGAGGGTAAACGGTATGTAACTTACATCTAAGGGCATGTAATCTGCTTTGATCAATCATCCATACTCACACATAGAAGAAAGCTACTTAGGCCACTCTGCGTTCCTTGCTATAGAAAAGAAGTGTGCAAATAGTCGTAGCAATACGAAAAATAACTTAAAGTCCTTATAGTTTATTAACGATACATGCATGAACGTAGAAAATACCATAATGTAGAATTATATTGCTAAAGCGAAGGATGAATGTGTCGTGTCTACGAGAGACATCCTACTTATTAATGATGAAAAGGTAAGTCTAGAGAAATAATTGGAGTGGTTTAAAAGTTCCTTTTTGAGTTCACCAAGCAATGGTTGGAAAAAGCATTTTTAGCAACTTTTACTTCCATAACTTTTTTTTTTCAACGAGTAACGATTTTACCTGTCCGTTTTAACCAAAACTTCTTTTGGAATAGCAAATCCTCTTACCACTTCTTTTTTTCTTCATTTTTGTTTGTTTATTGGGGGAGGGAAAAGCATTCGGGGATAAAGAATTTCTAGTGGATTTTGACTTCTACAAAAGGCAGTTTACTCGGTGGGTTCTACTAAATTCGTAACTAAAATTCTAGCTCCGCCCTACGAGGGAAGAGAAAATCATGAAGCATATTATAAGGTGGAGAACAGAAATTTACCTAAAGTTAAGTGAAATTATGTTTTAATATTCTATTTTACGTTTCACATCAATTAAAAATGGTCTAGCTATTGGAATATTAGTATCTATTGTTATTTGAGCCGTTTTTCTTAGTAAAATTAGTGAACTAAGCGACTAACGAGGCAAAAGTTTTGGTAACCAATCAACTGCATATTTCCCATCCTCTTTCCATTTCTCAATGTGATTTTTTCTTATTGTATACACCCAAATATGAAAATTTGATTACGTAGATAATTCAGTCAAACGGGTTCACATAAATTGAAACGGAAGAAGTATAATTTACATTCAGAGATTGATTCCAGCAGCGAGCTTCCTCAGAAATATCAACCCATCTTAACTTCCCAGCATACGTGCTTGTTCAATGTGCTTGCCCCAACTCAATACAAACAATTGAAGCTCTATATCGTACCAATTACCATCACATCTATAAATCTCAAACTCTTTTAGTTGATCATGATGGATTCTGTCTAATTTTTGTATCTCCTTTGGATCTGCATTCCTTTCATTTCCATGTAACTGCAAGAAAATCAAGGGAGTTGGGCATTTTACTGCAAAAAGGAGAAAAGAATACCACTGTTTATATTGAATTTTAATATTACCACCTTGTCTTTCTTTTGTTGCATATCACTATACAAAAGATATACTAAATGGACTGTCACTATACAATTTATATACTAAATAGATTGTCACTATACAAAAATATACAAAATATACTGTCACTATATAAAATATATACAAAATTGACTATCATTATATAAAATATATACAAAATTAACTGTTACTATACAATATTTGAGCGGTTATAGAGGGTAGTTTTTTTAATTTCTTTGGAACGATGTCGAAAATATTACCCGAAAGAACTTTTGTTCCAAAAAAAAGCTGTGGAAAACTTTTCTGGAAAACTATAAACAACCATCCAAGTAAACTTGAGAAAGGCTCTTAGAGAAAGTTTACATGGCTAAACGTTAGAGGCGGGGCAAGAATTTCGAATTTAAAAAGGCAGCTTACAGCTGAATTCTGGATAGAACTTTTATGCATATTAAGTGGATTTTTAACATAAATATAAAGTTTTGGCGAAAACTGCTATGTTTCGCCGAACTCGTAATCAGAACGCCTTTTTAATATTAATTTTTAGAGGACATGTAAATTCTAAGAAATACAATTATGCGTATTATCAAGTGGTTGGGGTGAAAAGATAAGTTATATATAATATGTGTGAAACGTAATCATCAGAGTTACCTTTTTTTTTGGGTGTAAGATCAATAAAATTAGTAATGAATGGATAAAAAGCAAACTGTTAATTATGATTATGTTACTTTTGAAAAAACAATAGTGAAAAAAGAGACTTCTTCAGCCGGATTCAGCGAGGACCAAAAGATAAAAAACGAAAAAGAACGATGTTAAATGGCATGTCCTTATCAGCGGTGCTGGATGCTTTTAGCCTTTAACGAAGTAAACCAAAGACCAAGGAAATGTCTTTCATAAAGCTTTAACCGTTTAATGAACGCTTTGTGCGGGCTGCAAAAGTTTTAGGGCGTGTTTGGTACGAAGCAAAATCGAGGTCGAAACGTTAGAGTTTGGGGTTTGGAGGTCGGGGTTTGGGGTTAAGGTCCAGGGTTCAAAAACAAGGTTGGCAATGTTCGGGTCGAGGTCCGAAGAAGAGAATCAAGCATCGAGGTTCGGGGCCAAGGATCAAGGGTCATGATGATCTAGGGTTCGAGTCAGGAGGTCAGGGGTCAAGGTAGGTCTCTGGCGTTCGGGGTTCTAGGATCCAGGGTTAGGAGTCCAGGGACTCGATTCGGGCCCGAGGGGGGGGGTGTTGGGCTAGGGGTGGAGGGGCGGGGGAGACGGGAGCAGTGGCCGATGGGTTGATTGGGTCGGGGTTGGGGGTTGGGCGAGGTGAGTGGGGGTCTATTTGGGGGTAGGGGAGTAATAAAAGATTATTTCGAAAAATATTATCTCATCTTGGTAAGGAAGTTATTTTCCTTAAATGGGAAACAAATGAGTTCGTAAGGAAAATATTATCTCAAATATTTAAGCCAATCAAACATAGAAAAATTATCCAACCAACTAGAAAATGCACCAAACACACCCTTAGGGGTTGTTTGGTAGGAGGTATTAGAAAAAATAATGCAAGCATTAGCTCTATGCATTACTAATATTTTATTTGGTATATTTTTTCAACCTGTGGATAACTATACATTGTATTAGTTATACATCATACTTGGTATTATCCTATGTATAAATAATGCGTAGAAAATCATGGCATTAGTAATACCAAGGTTATTAATGCATGCATTAGTATGGTTAAAGACAAAATTGTCCTTAAAGTCCCTTAAAGTTAGAGAATATGGAGGACATTTTTACAAACAACTATTTTTCTTAAAAATTATGCAATACATTATAATTTTAATACACCACATCAAACAGTAATAAAAAATAATATCTACATTACTAATCCATGTATTATTAATACCCTAGCTTCACTAGGCAGTAGGTATAAATACATGCTGTACAAACACACAAAACAAAAAAGAATAACACCCTTGCGCTTTGCGTGCACCTCCTCTTTGGACACTTGGCACCACGGCCATGTCGCATGGCAATTGGCACATGCCCTTTGTTCTTAGTAGGAATTTGTAGGTAGCACGTGCCTCACTCCTGTTGAAATATTGATTCTCCTTTTGGCTCTGTTTAGAAATATATGACTATTTTAATTCATGACTTTTTTTATATTTAATAGTATAATTATTTAATCTTAAATTTCTTATTTTATTATTAATGAATAAATTTATAGCCATATAAATTTTTATAATTTATTTAAACTATATTTCAAAAAATTTATTTCTCTTTTAAATTTCAAATTCCATCAAATACTTTCATACAATTGAGGACGGAGATATTCCCTCCGTTCCAGTTTACGTGAACCTTTTTCCTTTTTGATATGTTCCAAAATGAATGACTCCTTTCTAAATTTGAAAATAATTTAGCTTAAACTTCTAATTTTATCTTTAATTAGAAGTTTTTATAACCACACAAATATTGTAGACCCCTTTCTAACTCGTGTAAGACCATAAATTTCAAAAACTTTTATTTTTTCTTAAATTTTGTGCCAAAGATTTACATAAATTGGAACAGAGGAAGTAGTAAATATAATACATGTGGGCCAGCCCTTTTCAGTTGTTGGTCTCTACTAGGGGTCTTCATAAAAACCGAAAAATCGAACCAAACCGAAAACCAAACCAAACTGATCAAAAAAACCGATACTTTTTGGTTTGGTTTTGGTTTTGAATTTTAAAAACCGATCAAATTTGGGTTGGTTTTGGTTTTAATAAAGAAATAACCGAACCAAACCGACTATAGGAGTAGCTATTTCAAATTTATTATTACACCTATATATATGTATATATTTATGCAAAGTTTTAAAAAATTTATGGTGAATGTTAATGGTTTGCATTTTTATAGTACAATTCTTTACTTTTATATTCTAGTTTGATTGGTAGTTTTCTTTTGCTAAGTGTAAGAATCTATTTCATGTTAAAAAAAAATATTTTTAATTTAGTCCCTAAATTATTCATCACTATTTGATTCAATTATCATCAATATATTTTAGTAAATAATAGATTTCTCAAAGGGCAATTGATTTGATAGTATCACGTTGAAAATGTGGTCGGCGGAATATATGTTTGGTAATGTATACCTTATATTTAAGAAAAAATCGACAAATAACCGAAAAACTGACATAAATCGAATCGAGAAAAAACCGACTTAATTGATTTTATTTGGTTCTAATATTTGAAAAACCAACTTACTTGATTTGATTTCTTTCTAAAAAAAAATCGATCCAAACCGAACCATGAACACCCTAGTCGCTACACAGGGTCTCCTAACTCCAAAGCATGGACCCAGTTAGTTGCTGTCTCACATCTCAATTTGGAATTTTCTCTTCTGAAAAGTACTTAAGAAAATTGAATCACTTAAAAAGTTAATTAAAAAATGATTACATTAAGTATGAGTTAATAATTTTTAAAAAGGAAGTAGAATAATGTTTTATTCCCATCAAATTACACCTGGGAAGCCCGATTGTTTCAGAACTGCCATTCGAGCAATAGATGATATACCTTAAAATAGTACTGATGCTAAACTCAAACTTTCTATAGGGCAGAATAAAATTAAAGGATATGCTTTCTGTTCCCGTTTATGTGAACTTGTTTAATTGGGTATGGGATCTAAAAAGAATAAAAACTTTTTAAATTTATAGTCTTAAACAAGTCAAAAAGGGGTCCAGAGTATTTGTGTAGTTATAAGAACTTCTCATTAAGGGTTGAATTGGAAGTTTAAGCTAAATTCTTTCCAAATTTAAAAATGGATCATTCTTTTTGGAACGAACCAAAAAGAAAATAAGTTCACAAAAACTGAAACGGAAGGAATATTATACATATAAGCATTCTTGTATTTGTAGTTTCTCGACATAATTAAAAGCCAAGATGTGCCTCTCCTCTCCTAAAACAACTAATGCAACTGGCAACTGCCTACGCTTTACGTCTTAAGGTGCCAAACAAAATATGTACATGTTATGCAAGATATCTATATATATATGTGCATATATTTTTTTTGAAGTTACCAGGAGCCGGTGACCTCTAACCAAAGGGTAGGTCCACTTATGCGTGCGATGGAAGTTGTGCACTCATGTTTTATATTCACTCTTTACTCCCTTTTCGATATGAGATTCGTCTAATGTGTCATATCTATCATTTTATTTTTCGAAAGCTTGTCAGCTTAAAAGCACGCCCTTTGTCACGAGTATCTCAAAAATGTGGACGCATTAAGAAATTAGCTAAATTAATTAAACATGGCCCCATTCTAATAATGGGTGTCTCCAAGGAAATAGCTAGATGAAGAGCCTAAGTTATTGTTGTAACTGCAGGGTCACAATTGATATATTTTCTTGTAATTATTAATCAAGTGAGCCTTTCTTTCTTTTCGTTGACTATTTTAAAAAAGAATCTGACAGTGAGCTCTTAATTTATTAGATGCAAGAATTGAATCAATTGATGCATAATACTAGCTATCATGGTTGCTTGTGCGGTAGGGGAAACATATAATAGGTCCACGTTTCCTACTTATTCATTAAATGATGGCTTATATGAACGACGTTAATGCACAATATGACATGCAATGATTTTTTCATATATATATATATAGTTTTTGAGGTGTGATAATAAGTAAACTAATATTTTTATTAAAATTATAAATTAATGTTAGCATAAACATTTACTTATAATTACCTTATAGATAATTATGTAAATACTAGTATTACTTTGTTTTATGAAATTCATTTGGATCAAACAAAATGCATGATTTCAAACAGCCCCGCAATCATTACTTTTTAGAATCTGTTTTCTATTATATACTTTCCATTTTTCACCTTTGGGGAGAAAGCTAACTAATGATACAACAATTGACTTGAGTAACCGCGTTATTATTTGCTAAGCAAGCAAAAGTCTTACTCACGCAAACCTAATAAGGACTGGAATATATAGCTGCTTTTTGGAAGACAAGAAACATCTTTTAGCCTTTAAATTGTCTCAATTAATGAAAATGTTGTCATTTTATGCAACAAGCATTATTGTTTTCTGAAAATATCACAAAAGGCACGGTATGGAATAAATGAGATCTCTTCACCTTTAGCCACATGCTTAAATTCCAGCTGCGATCATCGAGAAACTCACAGTAACTAGGAAGCGATTCCTCCTTTGATGGGCCTTTCTACACAATACGAATTTAAATTAGTCGGGTCAGTGAGTAATGTATACTCGATAATTATAGTGATAAAAATTGTCGAACTATGGGTCATAGGATACCCTAATCCAGTACCTGGCCTATCCACATAGACAATTAAACACCTTCATTCTTCTCTAACAAATCCTAAAGAAGATAAAAAGAAAACTGAGAAAAGTTAAAAAGCTAAAAAAGTTACTATTAGCATATATAACGAACAATGACTTTGACTGAAAAAAGGAAAACAATGACTTGAATACAACTTACAAAAAGTTAATCTTCTTAATTACTTTTAAGTGAAATGATATATTATCCAACATTAACCTACTAGGCCAAAACAGTATAAACTGTATCTCCATTATAATTCTCTCCATAGATGTTGTTGACTCAAATTTTGATTATATTTTCTCGACGCACTTTTATTGTCTACAGATGTATAATTGCCTCATATATTGCTTTAACAGTCGTCCAACTTGAACATATAAATAATTGAATATATATGAAGAGGAGCAATATAATATGTACACACACAAGCATAAAAGTATTTTGACTTTGACACACTGAGCGAAAGGTGTCTCCAACACCAATTAATTGAAAGGCAAAATTGACAAAATATAGTAAGCAGGAATAACTCATGTGACCAATTGGAGGAAAAAACTTTGGTTTTCTAAGAGGTGAAAATTTTGATCCCAAAAGTGTATCCCGTTCAACTCATTCAAATTTATATTAGCAAATTGGTTATGACCCTGCTCAATCAATCCTCATAAAATTCATTCTAATTTAGGTAATTTGAAAGGATATGGTTGTGACGTGTAGTTGACTAATCAAGATTTGTGTTGTATAGGCATATTATGGGGTGGAGATTTCCCTAGTAAGAAGATTTTTATTTTCAGGTTCGAACTTGAGACCTCTAATCAAGGGAAATATTTTAATTAACCATTCTATCGTACACCTTCGCGGTGTGTCTATTTGAACTTAATAAACATGTATTAAAAAACGTGTAACGTTATTTACACAAATTCGATCAAAATCATCCATTTGACGTTCAATAGATAAACTATATATCTTGATCTAATTAACCAAAGAAATCCAATTTACTCACTGCTATTAAGCTTCTAGAAGTAATTAAAAAGCTAGGAGAAGCCTAACGGGTCGTTTGATTGGAAAATAAATTATCCCATAATTAATTTTTCCGAGATTAGTTATTCTCGGATGTGCTATCCCACTAGAAATCCAATTTACTCACTGCTATTAAGCTTCTAGAAGTAATTAAAAAGCTAGGAGAAGCCTAACGGGTCGTTTGATTGGAAAATAAATTATCCCATAATTAATTTTTCCGAGATTAGTTATTCTCGGATGTGCTATCCCACTAGAAATCCAATTTACTCACTGCTATTAAGCTTCTAGAAGTAATTAAAAAGCTAGGAGAAGCCTAAGAGGCCGTTTGATTGGAAAATAAGTTATCCCATGATTAATTTTTCCGAGATTAGTTATTCTCGGATTTACTATCCCACTAGAAATCCAATTTACTCAGTGTTGTTAAGCTTCTAGAAGTAATTAAAAAGCTAGGAGAAGCTTAAGGGGTCGTTTGATTAGAAAATAAGTTATCTCATGATTAATTTTTCCGAGATTAGTTATCCTTGGATTTGTTATCCCACTATCCTATAGGGATAAAAAATACTACAATATATCGTGAGATAACATGGAATAAACTCATCTCAAAATTAATTATTCCTTATCCTTGGTACCAAACAAACTCTGAGTTGGTATATAGAGGCTTCAAGTGATCCTTTCTGCTACTCGAAAGACAGATTTCCTTTTTTTTGGTGAGTGTAAATTCGAGTATTGATAGTATATACACAGGGACTGTTTGGTGCATAAGTAGGTGTATGACGGCAAAAACTGAAAAGGAGAGCTTTCTAATGTGGTCAAAGATTGACTTTTATATGAAAAAAGTGATATTCTTTGTCTTAGCAACAAGAACTTGTGGGACATTAATTAAAGAGCAGATATTTTCCATCAGAGAGAACTTTTTTAATTTAGTTAGAAGAACTCCTAGAATTAAAAGGAAAAGTAGATGGAAAGGGACTCTACAGAGTTAATGTAGTCAGCAACTAAACCTTTCAGCACAATTATTACACACCACCAAGAATAATCATGTTTTCTTTTGGGATTAGATAAAATTCCAGATGGTTTTGTTATGGTCATCTCTATGATTAAGAGGTTTCGTATTAAATTAAATTAATAATTTCTTGGCACAAGTCTTTTAGTACGAGTACTACTCTATAATTAAAGTCTTGCTAATGGATTAGAAAGTTTCTTAATCTTTTTGAAAATTATCATCACCTTTTTAGCACCGCGCACTCAATATATTCATGGTAAGAGTAAGAAATTAAAACCCCTTAAATATTTTTATTAATTTAAAAATATTAAGTTAAGATAAAATCTCCAATCATGTTAGAGTATGTTACCATCTTATTGAAAAGTTTAGTTATTAGCGAGAGAACACGGCTAATTTCCTAATTATATTATGTCTCTAACACTAGTTTGTTGGAGTTTCTTTTATATTGTATTCAAACCAAAACCTTAATCTAAAAAGTAATTTATTCACATTCGATTTTATACCGAATCATAAGTGTTGGGATTTTAAGTAATTAATGATATATTAATGCTTAAAATGGGTGAATGGGAAAT
>ML312514.1:0-24003 GCA_005239505.1 Nicotiana paniculata
ATACCCCGAATTATATTTGCAACGCCCGCCTAGTCTTTTATTAGACATAGTTGAGCGTGATCAATATTGGATCCATAATATTGGTGCTTTCATTGACTCCATCTACCATGGTGGACCTATCTCAAGCCCCAGTAATGGGTCGTTTTAGCGGTGAGAATCCTCTTAATTGGGCTCTTCAGACAGAGAAGTATTTCACCTTCTATAAGATTTCGTCGGAGAGTAAATTGTCATGGGCTTCATTTTATTTGGATAGCGAGGCTTTGCAATGGTATCATTGGTTATTCGAAATAAACAACTTGCAGGTTGGGACCATTTCGTGGACAAATTGTTTATTCGTTTTCGAGGTCGAAATCGGGATGCACCTGATAGGCGTTTAGCCTTCCTCTAACATTTTACCATAGTGGATGCTTATCTGGCATGGGTTGCGACTATTCCATCATGCAGCAACATGGCTAACTTACCATTGCCTCCGTACTGGAATACGCCCTCAGAGAAGACCAACCTGAACATTACTCACAAGGTGTTTGCGAAAAAGCCAAATAAGAGAACTAAAACTGTTATAGTTACTGAATCGATACTAACAACACCTGAGGAGACATGCAATTCAGTTTTGGAGGAGGAAAAAAAGGAATTTGAACCCCGTTTGTCACAATACTTGGTTGAACCATCTGAATACAAACAACAACATGGGGGCGCAAGGTGTTCGATGAATTGTCTGATTGGTCTGAAGATGTTATTCAAGAGACGAATGCTATGCAGGAGTCACAAAAAGGAGCTTACTTTAACAATAGAGACCCTTTTTCCTAATGATTCGATGTATCATGTCGCTCCGATTGATGCGGCAAACAATAATGCTAATGTTGTTGAAAATGAAGACAAGGATAATGAAGAAAAAGTTGTTACTGCAATCATAGAGAAGGCTCCACTACATATTGGTTATGCATTCTCTATTTCTAGTAACCTCATCATGATTGTTGGTCGATATGGACTTGGGTTAGACCAAAACTTAGAGGCGATGTCTTGTATGCTTTCTGCTTGCACTTACGACCAACTTCCAAACAGAGGTATATTTAGCCACTTAGGTGACCTTGGCCATGCTGATCTTGTCTTACCATTGCATCGATATATCCACATGATCAATTCAGATGAGACTTTCCATTTGATCCTGGCTCTAGTTTGCTACGTTCCTTAGAGTTACAAAAGATTGTGTATTATATGGTTCCTCAAGAAACTTTGAGCGTGATAAGTTCGTGGCATTCACCGTGTGGAATTCTTGCATTGAACCTTTAAAAATTTGATTTAGAAATACATACAACATTTTCCAGTATGTTCTGTTGGGAGTTGCTTTCGACATGCTTTCTAGACTTGCTGAAGGTATTAGTAGTGGTACAAACGATTTGGTTCCACAAGAAAATTTAGGATATTTGCCATTGTGTTTTTGTTTGGATGATGCTCCTGGTATTTGGATCTATTTTTATGGATCATGTGTCGATTTCTTTGCTCGAACGCTTCCTCTTCAAATGACCAAGAAAGAAACAGAAGTTATTCTGACTAACACTACACAAGTTATTGGTTGTATAATATTTAGTTTAGCATGTTGTGTGCTCAATTCGTTCGACGAAATAGTGGAAAGTGTGATTATTTTTGTTTCTAACGAGGTGTGTTTAGGGAATTGGAATGGAGAGACAGTAAGTCTTACTGTCGAGAACTATGTCTTGGTCATACAATTTTTGAAGTGGTTCGACACTAGGCATACCTTTATGGTTGATTTTTATTGTAAAACTCTTCCTAATGTTCCTTTAAGCTCTAAATCGGACTCGCATACAACGTTTGACAAAATTTCTAAATGGAGTAGAGGTTTGGTTGCAATGTCGTACTTTGAAACTGTGAGTGACATGGAACGTACGTGTTTATATCCGATTTTCTCATGCTCTTATCCACAGACTATGCAACAAATATCAAAATTTGTCATTGTGATAGAATCTAATAGTGAGGGTGTGGATTATATGGCTGGGCTTGAAGGTCTCTTACTAAAAGTTAACAATTCTGAGATGGAGGCTTGGGCATTAGAGGTACATTTACTTTTGAAAACCTTAAGTACGAAAGTGTTTGATTATATATCTCCACCTGCCAGAATAGCGATGTACAAAACTTGTTGGATTTCTGGCTCCTATAATGTAGACGTGTTGGTTACATTAAATGGTGCACTTAGAGATAGGATAATTTTATTATATTGGGGTCATGATGCTTTCCAAGCAGATTATTTAAATGATGCCATTTCTATAGGGTCATTTCAAGCTTAAGACATGGAATTCTTGTGGTTGCTTCAGATGGTAATCAAGGAAGCCAAAGTTTATATAGAAATCTAGCTCTATGGACGTTCATTGTTGCTGCCAGTTATATTAACATAGATTTTACACATGCAGTAGAGGAAAGACTTAGTTTATATGATCTGATCGTAATGTGGTTAGAAGGAATTACTGACTTGAACCTTGAGGGAAAGGTTCTTATTGAGGACGGGGGGTATTGTTATGAATCAAAATAGATATAATTACACATTTGAGTTTTTGGCAAATTACATATGGGGCCCTAGATGAAAATAGAACAGGCTAAGGAAATCAGGAGATAAATAATACGTTCATTGCATTCTAGAGTTAGGCTAAATTTTGTAGAAACTTCCCCTCTCTAATATCTCCCTTCCCCTAAACTATTTCTCTCTGTGGCTCTGTCTTCCCATCCCCTTTCTTTCTGTTACTATCCTTAGTTATTACTTACTTTTCAGTATAATTCCTTTGTTATCAGAATCTATATATCAATCTGTTACTTTGGTTTTAGATATCGGATCCATAATATTGGTGCTTTCATTGACTCCATCTACCATGGTGGACCTACCTCAAGCCCCAGTAATGGGTCGTTTTAGCGGTGAGAATCCTCTTAATTGGGCTCTTCAGACAGAGAAGTATTTCACCTTCTATAAGATTTCATCGGAGCGTAAATTGTATGGGCTTCATTTTATTTGGATGGCGAGGCTTTGCAATGGTATCATTGGTTATTTCGAAATAAACAACTTGCAGGTTGGGACCATTTCGTGGACAAATTGTTTATTCGTTTTCGAGGTCGAAATCGGGATACACCTGATAGGCGTTTAGCCTTCCTCCAGCAGTGTACCACAGTGGATGCTTATCTGGCACGGGCTGTGACTATTTCATCATGGAGCAACATGTCTAACTTACCCTTGCCTCAGTATTGGAATACGCCCTCAGAGAAGACCAACCTGAACATTACCCACAAGGTGTTTGCGGAAAAGCCAAATAAGCGAACTAAAACTGTTATAGTTACTGATCGATACTAACAACACCTGAGGAGACATGCAATTCAATTCTGGAGGAGGGAAAAAAGGAATTTGAACCCCGTTTTCCACAATACTTGGTTGAACCATCTGAATACAAACAACAACATGGGGCGCGCAAGGTGTTCGATGAATTGTCTGATTGGTCTGAAGATGTTATTCAAGAGACGAATGCTATGCAGGAGCCACAAAAGGAGCCTACTTTAACAATAGAAACCCATTTTCCTAATGATTCGATGTATCATTTCGCTCCGATTGATGGGGCAAACAATAATGCTAATGTTGTTGAAAATGAAGACAAGGATAATGAAGAAAAAGTTGTTATTGCAATCATAGAGAAGGCTCCACTACATATTGGTTATGCATTCTCTATTTCTAGTAACCTCATCATGATTGCTGGTCGATATGGACTTGGGCTAGACCAAAACTTAGAGGCAATGTCTTGTGTGCTTTCGGCTTGCACTTACAACCAACTTCTAAACAGAGGTATATTTAGTCACTTAGGTGAATTTGGTCATGCTGATATCTTCTTATCATTGCATCGATATATCCACCTAATTAATTCGGATTAGTCTTTCCATTTGATCATGGCTCTAGTTTGCTTACCATGTTCCTTAGTGTTACAAAAGATTGTGTATTATGTGGTGCCTCGAGCAACTTTGAGCGTGATAAATTCGTGACATTCTCCGTGTGGAATTCTTGCAATGCACCTTTGAAAATTCGATTTAGAAATACATACAGTGTTTTCCAGTATGTTCTGTTGGGAGTTGTTTTCGACATGCTTTCTAGACTTGTTGAAGGTATTAGTGGTGGTATAAACTATGTGGTTCCACAAGAAAATTTAGGATACTTGCCACCGTGTTTTTGTTTGGATGATGCTCCTGGTATTTAGATCTATTTTTATGGATCATGTGTTGATTTCTTTGCTCGAACGCTTCCTCTTCAAATGACCAAGAAAGAAACATAATCTATTGTGACTAACACTACACAAGTTATTGGTTGTATGATATTTAGTTTAACATGTTGTGTGCTCAATTTGTTCGACGAAATGGTGGAAACTGTGATTATTTTTGTTTCTAAGGAGGTATTTTTAGGGAATTGGAATGGAGAGACAGTAAGTCTTACTGTCGAGAATTATGGCTTGGTCACAATTTTTGAAGTGGTTCGACATTAGGCATGTTTTTATGGTTGAGTTTGGTTGTACAACTCCTCCTAATGTTCCTTTAAGCTCTAAATCGGACTCACATACATCGTTTGACGAAATTGCTAAAAGAAGTAGAGGCTTGGTTGCAATGTCGTACTTTGAGACTGTGAGTGACATGGAACGTACGTGTCCGTATCCGATTTTCCCATGCTTTTATCCACAGACTGTGCAACAAATAGCAAAATTTGTCACTGTGATAGCATCTAATATTGAGGGTGTGGATTATGTGGCTTGAAGGTCTCTTACTAAAGGTGAAAAAGTCTTAGATGAAGGCTTGGGCATCGGAGGTACATTTACTTTTGAAAACCTTAAGCAGAAAAGTGCCTGATTATATATTGCCACTTTCTAGAATAGCGATGTACAAAACTTATTGGAGTTCCGGTTGCTATAATGTAGACTTGTTGCTGCATTCAATATTGCAATTAGAGATGTGATTGTTTTATTATATTGGGGTCCTGATGCTTCCCAAACAAATTATTTCAATGATGCAATTTCTATAGGGTCATTTCAAGCTTTAAGACTTGGAATTCTTATGGTTGCTTCAGATGGTAATCAAGGAAGTCAAAGTTTATATACAAATCTAGCTTTATGGACGTTCATTGTTGCTGCCAGTTATACCAACATAGATTTTGCACATGCAGTAGAGGAAAGGCTTAGTTTATATGATCTGGTTGTAATGTGGTTAGAAGGAATTATTGATTCGAACCTTGAGGGCAAGGTTCTTATTGAGGACGGGGTATTGTTATGAATCAAAATAGCCGTGACTACATATTTGTGCTTTTGGCAAATTACATATGGGACCCTGGCTGAAAATAGAGCATGTGCGCTGCGCGTGAAAGAGACCAAGGAAATCAGGAGATAAATAATAGGTTCATTGCATTCTAGAGTTAGGCTGAATTTTATAGAAACTTCCCCTCTCTCATCTCTCCCTTCCCCTCAACTATTTCTCTCGGTGACTTTGTCTTCCCATCTCCTTTCTTTCTAGTACTATCCTTAGTTATTACTTACTTTTTAGTATAATTCCTTTGTTATCAGAATCAATATATTAATCTGTTACTTTTGTTTTTGGTTGTGGATATTGGAATATTGGATTCATAACATTCATTTTCTTCTAAAGTTGGAAAATTGTCTAAACTTCAAAAAAAGTCTTGAACTTCAAGAAAAATTGCTTGAAATTCAAGAAAAAATATCTGAACTTCAATAAAATTTGCTTGAACTTCAAGGAAAATTACCTATACTTCAAGGAAGATTGCTAAACTTCAAGGAAAATTGTTAAACTTCAAGAAAATTGTCTCAACTTTAGGTAAATTCCATGAAGTAAGAAATGTGACAGTTTGAACTTCAAGAAATTTGTGTGTATACAGATCTATACTGTCGTTAGAAGTAATATTCAGTAATCTTGTATGTGAATCCAGTCTCGGTTTCTTGTCTGTGCAAAGAAGATGGTGAAGAAGAAGAGGTGTTTTGCCGCTTTTTTAAGCCCCCGTTTGGCCAAAATTACTTTTTTCAAAAAAAAATTTTGGCAAAACATGTTTGTTTATAGATTTTATTCATGGGGTTTTGGCCTAAAATATTTCTGTTTGGCATGTTAACAATTTTAAAATTACCCCTTTTTATAGAAAAAACTCACCATTTATTATGACCCAACTAATCCACCAGCTTATTACATCATTTTAGTTTGGATGGATGGATCTTTTAATATTATTGCAATTTGACGAATAATAGTGGCTAGTAATTGTGTTATTAGCTGTTGATATTAACATATCATGTTATGATTTTAGGATAGTATATTAAAAAAATGATAATTTTCTGCCAAACTTATCTATGTCCAGACTATGGTTCATAACAGTGATAATGAATGGCATTAATGAAGGTTTTGCATATACAGGATTAGCAAGTTTGTTTGTTTGGTATTGTTGAGTATTTTTGATAGTTTTTAGAATTTATGGGTATGAATCACATTTTATGTTTTTCCAAAAACAAAAGAAAAGTAAAATATGTTTTGAAATATTATGACCAAACAGATTTTCATCTTCCAACCAAACTTCACCCAATTCAAGTTTTTAAAGATAAATTTGGGAATCTTTGGCCAAACACTAGCTAAGTTGTGGCTATTATTCAAAAACTTTGCAAATATTGGTTACATTCCAAACAGCAGCCCCAGAAGTGGATACATTTATCTGCAGCCCCAGAAGTGGATATATGTGATAAATCCTCCAATAGTAGAGCTCAGTCTTCCCAGTCATTTTTCTACTTTCCCTTTTTTTCCCTTCTTTCCCTAGTTTCCAAAGGGTAATTGTCAGGCAAAATCCCAACCATGATGATCTTAACAGACACAAAATAAATAAATCAATAAAGAAATAAAGAAAAAGAAATCTTCCTCAATATAATAATGGTGAATAGTCTCAAACCAGCAAAATGAAATAATGTCCAAGAACTAATTTTGAAGAGCTTTAACAACACATGTGGTTTCTTTCTGAAATAATAACCATATACAGTTTGCCATCAATTGACTTTGCCAGAACCTCCAGAATGTGTCTAGAAAAATAATTGTAGGTAAAATCCTACTTTGAAAAATTAATGGTACAAGTTTACAACAGCAATACAGCAAAAATCCAGGAGCAGATTTTCGTACCATTTTTTGTTCTGTTGAACAATTAACTTATGGCAAAACCGGCCTTCTGCATTGTATACATACAAGAAACAACTTTGGCATGGGAACAAACTTCTTCCTTACAACCTCCAACTTTCTAAGGACATGAATGGTACAGACTCCATGCATTTAAAAAGAGCAATGGATTCGGCTTATGTCAAAATTCCCGTGATTGATTTTGATTCAGAGAAGAGGTTTGAGAGGTTATAACACAATTTACCATGCAAGTCTTGATGCCTCATTTGCTGTGTGTGGAAGTTGGAGGAATGGTATCGTAACTTCTTCTCCCTCAAAATGTGACAAGCGCCATGAGTTAACAATGGCAATTATCAACTTCCTGATTATTTAGGGGACTTGATGGTCTCCAAGTATAAATAAGCATTCCCAGAACAAGGATGATGGCTCCTGCTACAAAACCAGGAGGGAGGGAGGAGGCAACTCCAAGATATGGTAACGGCAATGTGAATAAAAAGACGGATATTGGTACTGCAATGGAAAGTATCAAAGGCAATCGAGGTCAGAAACTAGATACTCATCTAGAAGAAAAGGCTCAACTGCAATAAACTGAGACTAAATCAGCTTTAAAGTACCTGAAACTGTTGATGCGAGACAAGATACCACAGCAGAGGAAATCTGAAGCAGGTGTAACAATGAAATATTGAAACCCATGTTTACGATGATAAACAGCAGCGGCAAAAATGGTGCACCATCACACCCTAAAACAAGACAAGAAAGAAGCAACTACAATCAGTGTTCTGTCTTGGAATCAGTGTGTCATAAATTGAGAAGAAACAAAGAAAAAGAGTGCAGTGAATCATCAAAGATCAACCTCATGATCTAGCTTTCTGGGGCCAAGTTACGTCCAAGGTTCATTTTCTTTACACATACTTATTAATATGAGAAATGAAACAGAAAATGTGAAATAGTCCTAGTCGTCGTTCATGCTTCTCCTTTGGTGCATCATCAGAAACTAGTTAGTTATTGACACTTATGAGCTTCATTGATGAATTCACATACTTCCATAGATGAAACTTAACACGAACTATTTCACTACTTACCACCAGATAATGTGCCGATGTTCAAAAAGCATGCAGCACCATCTCTAAGATAGTTTGGTAGTTGAGTAAATGGAACACCCCATAACTTCGACAAAAATGGGAGGAGAAGACATATAAAAACTGCCTGCAAAAGATATCTAAACAGTTTCAGTAGTTCATTCAAAGAAAAGAATACAGTGAATCATAAAACAGTAAAGATGCCGACCTGGTAAGCGGATCCATAGGAGTTCACGACAAACAGATCAACAGTACCGCCCTGCTTATACCATTGTAAATTAAGATAACTACCATCAGATCTTAGTATGCACTATAATATTATCATCTACTCCAAAAGGACTGTTCTAACAAAAAAAAAAACCTTCTTATTCAAATATCAATATGGTTTTGTAACTTTAAATAGCAAAAGCAAATGTCTACCTTCAGTCTTTTAGCAGCATCCAAGAATATTACTTCCTGCACATAAGAAAAAACAATTCTCCAGGTAAATCATAGTGCAATCATGAAGATGACAAAACGGGAAAACCCTATTAAAAGAAGAAAATATGAACAAAAGAGCAGGAATGAACCTTTAAGACAGTATCTGCAGCTTGGAACAAAAAGGAAACTATCATCAAAAGACTCCAAAATATTCCAGCTTCCACCAAAGAACCAGCACTAGATCCACTGCAAATTAAGGAGATAATCAGGAATATAAACAACCACTCGAAAGTTTAAATCCTCCTCGTTCAAACTTGGTTATAAACTAGGATTATCTCAATATTTTCCAAAGAGGATAATAACTCTTGTTGGAGTAGATTATCACTTCAAATCTTTCACTTATTCATAAGATATGTAACTTGGCAGTCTAGCCCAACAAAACACATGTATTGGGAATAAGAAATTAATTTGGATTGTGCTAACATGATGGACACTTAGAGACTGAGGTTAATATAGATACTTCGAATTTTAGAAATATCTTATTTGTTTCTCAAATGCACTAGTTCAATGGAAAACAATTGGACTAGGAGAAGATTGATGATGTGTATTGACAGTTGAGCAGCAGGCATATGCAGAAACAGAAAGCACAATGCACCACTTCTTTGGACTACCGGTAAATCGCAGATTTCATGTAGCATTTTACTAACCACTCTTTTGACAGTAAGATGGGAATCGGCTTTAGGAAGAACCTTTTCTTTTTTTTTCTTTTTTTTTTTGGGGGNATTCCTCAATGATGCCGTATTGCATGACCAAGAACACCCCAAAATGCATGGCTAGGTCCAAGACAAGCACGGTCATCGTCTGTGTTAGAAGAATTATCACCACAAACGAAATGAATGATGAGGCTTTCAGAGCTCAAAAAGCTTGAAACTTCCAGCCACTTGAACAAAGTTTTCAAACTGGTAATGAGGTAAACTCAAAAAAATAAAAAATGCAATTGCGTTGCAAACCTTGCTACAGTTATAATGACACCAACAGCCACGAGAAAGCACCCAAACAACTGGTTGAGACTATATTTTCTCCCGAGGAAAATAAAAGACAGGAGAAGTTGCCAGACAAGAAAACTCTGCAAGGAACAACAGATGGACAATTTAATTAACCCATTCAATTCCACTTTGAAGGAAGTTTTAAACAAACTAAGCCTACAATCATGTTAGTACAACAAGTAATCCGCCTCAATCCCAAACTAGTAGGTTTCCTCAGTATCCAGTCGGCTCCAATTGGAGCCATTCAATTTTAATACTCAACAATTTGTTTTTAAAACAAATTAGGGGGTTTTAGCACTAGAGGTTTTCTACATATCATACTAACAAATGAATGCCTAAACAAACCAAAAAGACTCCTACAAATTTCATACCAAATGTAGTACCAACACGACTAAGTTTTAGTTCTAACTAGTAGGTAATGCTCTATCCAAATCTTTTGCCTTTATTTTGTTATGTTCTTTGCTAAGTCTGAACAGATACCAAGAGAATGTATATCTTTTAAGATAAAGGATCACGTAACTTTAGGTTTACTTTGTCTTGCTTTAACAACACTTTCACTTATTTTAATGTCACACCTATAGATCGAGGTTTACGTAAGATATAACCAAAATGTCTCAGGAGGCGTACGCGTATCTTTCCTCTACTGTGCTACTTGTGTCTTTTGTCAGTACAGATCATTGCGGATCCAACTGCACATCCTAAGAGACTACCAATTGTCTAAACCATTTGGTTTTAGGATGGTCAATTCAACCTTTCTCAATACAAGAATTTTCAGCTAATGTAACCATGATTTTAGGCCATGCTCCTAAAAGTACTCAAAGAAGAAGTGAAGTTAAAAAATGAACCCTAATGTCTAGTATCAAACTGTTCGAACAATATCCATCTTTGACAGACACTGTTTTATGATAGAAGAATATAATGTTGGAACAATATATATTAATGCAGTCTAGTAACTTCTATATTAGTTCTCGCTCCCGGTTTTAATTTTGTTTCCCTATCTTCTAAGTAAACATCATGCAAATCAAACTGCTGGTATTCTTCCTAATGTACCAACAGACATAAGCACTTGATCTGATGGATTAATTTCCTAAAAACCTACCATCATACGGATCACTATTAGTAGATTCTCAAAAAAGCAGTCTTTTATAAGATTTCATCTGAAGTTCATAGAAAAGTGGAAGGAGACAAATGTCAAATATTATTATTACCTGGGAGAGTACTGGAATTGTGGCCCCCGAAAGAATAGCTGTTTGAAAGGAGGATAACAACAGAGGATTAAGTTCAGAACTAAAAATCTACAGAGTTATGTAAATTCTGATATTCACAGAAGAGCCAGAATTACGGGCTTCAAATAAATGAGTCCAAGGACTAATTGAAAATCTAACAAGCAGTCAACAAATTTTGCACATCAATTACTTGTTTAAGTGTTGTCAAAATGACATTTCGTATATCGTAGATAATAAAATGTGTTTAGATGTTTGCAATTACTTATGGTACTTTTTTGCATTTACACTTTGATTAAGCATAATCAACTTAGAGGATTGTGTTTCATAGTTTCTTCAATTTTTGAAGGATATCACTTTCATTTTCAGGTTCCTAACAGCTAAACGGCATAGATGTAGAAATACTCAACTCATGCCAGTTCTATTAAATTTCAATAGCATCACACTGATACTGTTTATGCTCTACATCAATCATTAGAATACATTGGCTCTAGAGAATGGTAATGGGTCATGAGGAAATCCAATATCTTCCATTGATTGATATGATGCACATAAACTACTTATTTAGATCAAAGATCACCTTCCACAATGTGAAAGAATCAGGTGGACTAGCCCAATTTTCTAAACCTCTTTGGAAACCTTCATACAACCCAAGTGGGGCATCTTCATCACTCAACACAACACATATTTTTAATTTCATTTATTATTCAATCACAAGATTTAAAGCTTTCTATACAAGTTTCTTCATTTCCAAGCGTAGGTCAATAAGTGTTACATGACTCGCAATCTTCTTTTTTTTTTTTATGTAAAGGAAACAGCTGCAATGGTGTCACTGTCTTATTTATCATATAAGCTGCAGAGTGTCCCTTTTTCTGGCTTTTGAGTTTTACTTTCAAATGTCAAATTTCTATCCTCTTTTCTAGTCTCTTTTAGCAGTTAATTATCTACTACATACAAAAATGTGACTCATGTTAAGTTTGCAATAAAAGAGATATAATATTTTTTATGAATATCTTAGTTGATAAAGGGAACAACAGAATCAGACAAGAAAATCCAATGTGAACAAAGAAGATAATTAAAAACATCTGGTGGAGATTCTAGTATTGTGATTCAGCATGAACTTTGTATTACCTCCAGCTGCCATGCCAGACGCAGCGGCAAGAGCCTCTAATAGACCGACAGCAACAAATGGAGTTTTTGGAAGGGAAAGCATTTCATCAGTGACCTTGCCAGCATGATACCGAAGATATAAGATAGTGAAGTATACGAGTACATATCTGGTTGAAAGGAGGAACAAGAAGCAAAAAAGGAGTAATTCAGTAACAAATATGTTCATTACTAATTTTTGTTGTTGATGCATTGTGCTCAGAAAATCAGCATATCCTAAAATAAAGAGTTTGTACTTTCTTATTGTTATTTGTCACTTATTGATTCAGTAATGGATATTCACATTTACATTAAAAAAAAACATATACTATTTTCGTTATATTAGACGTAATGATTTGTATGCCCGAATTTGACAGATATAGGGAAAAGAAGTAAGAAATCCTAAATGATTCTCTGTTCCTCCTTTTCACCTTTCATGCAATAAAATCTTTATGTGGAGGCTACTTGTGACATATTAATACACCTTTTAGATGAAAATGAGTTGCAGAGTTTCTGTTTTCACCTACTTCATGATCCCTTAAACTCGTAGATACGAGACTGCTGGTTACATATTGATACCATTTTATATTAAAAGTCAAAAGTTAACCATCTTAATGATTCGCAAAAATGCTGGTAGTACAAGAAGAGTCCGACATAATCGAGGAACACATGAGTAGAAAGTTTGGATCTAGGTCGAGAGCACATGCTAAAATGGGACAGAAAAACTAGTAGATCTTAAACCAAGTGAATACTATCAATGGCTAGTATTAGAATAGAAAAACAGCCACTTGACAGTTAAAATGTTATGCTAAACCTAGTCTCCACATTAGGGCCATCAAACAATGACAAGTAGCATAAATTATACTAGCAAAGCTGCAGAATACTACTTAATCACTTTTTTATGATTGCATTGTAGAACCAATAAAACATTAACAAGTACAATAATGCACATGAACTGCTTTCTTTTTGTCTTAGTATATTAGTTAAGTGATAGTGGAATATTTACAGTTACTTTAATCACAATATCAAAGAGTTCCACTTGCACTTTCAACACTACCTAAAGTTGACTTAATTGAACTTGTGTAGCTGTTGAAAATGTTAACTAAATAACCAGTTCATCAGAACCAATGTGACATTTCTAACAGTTCTGGTGTGTCTGATTCATCTCATTTAAAGCATGTTTGAACCAAATCTGGAAACCAAGCTAAAAAGGTACACGGCACACTATTCAATCTTCCTTAAGGCCATCTCCCCTAAAGCCATCTCCAACCCTCTTCCATTTCTCCGTAATGGGGGCAACTTTTGCCATAATGGAGCTCCAACTCTCCCCTATTTTTGCCCCCAAAATGGAGGATGAATAGTGTTCCTTCAAATATGGGGACACTATTCATCTCCCCCATTACTATTCATGCATATTTTATTATTTAACTCTTTTAATTCATCTCTTTATATATACCTAATTATGTTTATGTAATATCTTTATAATATTAATTTTACATCTTAACTTTGGCGGATAATTTTGACAAATTAATTTTCGTACATCTATTATTTGGCGAGCAGTATTTGAGATCACCAACACCTAACGATGTTGCAAGGCTTCTGCACATCGGTGAACAACGTGGCTTTCCAGGAATGCTGGCAGTCTAGACTGCATGCATTGGAAATGGAAAAATTGTCCAATAGCATGGGCTGGAGAATATGCAGGTCGTAGTTGATCCCCAACAATTATTCTTGAAGTTGTGGCTGATTATGACCTTTGGATATGTCATGCATATTTTGGTATGTCTGGCACCAACAATGACATTAATGTTTTAGAGTCATCACATTTGTTTTCCGATCTTGCTGCAGGTACTGCTCCTCCCGCCCATTATGTTATTCAAGGACAAGAATATAATATGGATTATTATTTAGCTGACGGTATATATCCAAAATGGTCAATCCTTGTGCAAACTATTCGTGAGCCACGTTCGGCAAAGAAGAAATATTTTGCGATGAAACAAGAATCATGTCGAAAAGATGTTGAACGTGCATTCAGAGTTTTGCAACAACGTATTGCAATTGTTGCAGGACCCTCACGTTTTTGGCAAAAAGAAGTGCTACATGATATAATAACTACATGTATTATACTGCACAACATGATAATCGAGAATGAGTGTGATCTTAATACACCAACTCAAGATGATTTGGAAGGTCCACCTCCAACAGGCATTAGATGAAAATCAACGATTTCAAGAATTTTTAGCTCGACATAGAAGAATTAAGGACGAAGATGCTCATTTTGCACTTCGTAATGCATTAATAGATCATTTATGGGAGAATACTAGAGGTTGAAGTTGAATATTTATGTAGTATTTCAAATGAATTTTATCGTTATGTAATATGTATTTAATTAATCTTGTATCGCAATGATTTCACTTTTATTTGAATTATTAGTTAATCTATAATAATTGCTTACAAATTATATTATTTAAAATTTTATGGAATTGTTTTAATGGGAATTACAAATTAATGAAAATAAAAGATGGAATTTGTTAATGGAATTAAAAAATAAAATTGAAATGAAAAATAATAATATAATATAGAAAAGAGAGAAGAATATAAAAAAGAATATTCTCTTTTGGGGGAAAATAAAATTTTCCCATTTTGGTAAGGTTGGAGATGCCCTAATAAAGTTGAGCAATAAAGTTATCTCCCTTCATCAAATATCATAATTTGACTCATTATCACAAATAACATAGAGCAAAATCATATTGCAGGAGCATTGTTTCAGTGACAATTGTATAGATAGGTATCACAATGTAAGACTTGTTCTAGGGATAATACTTAATTATTTTCTTTTTAACTATAGCAAATTAGAAACTATTTTCTGTTTAACTATCAAATTAGAACCACTTTTTTCCTATCGAATACAACCTCTATATCTTCATTGGAAACAATATTTTTACCTTCACAATGTAGGAATAAGGTCCTACATACACGCTACCCATCCCAGACTTCACTTGTGGGGTTACACTTGGGTTTTTGTTGTTGTAGAGATTAACAATGGTACCAACCAGGCTGTTGAGGAGCGGTAAGTACTCCTTCATCCTTAACCAGAAGTCTCGGGTTCGAGCCATGGGTATGAATTTATCTTTGTTAGGGAGTGATTTACCCACTTTCCAACACAGATCCGAATTTAGTCGTACCCCGACGTAGGTATCGGACACCGAACGGGAAACCAAACATAAAAAGGGATTAGCAATGGTGCAGTTCGAGATTGATATATGTACATAATTTGCTTTTTCTTATATTTATGAGATTCATAATTTATTTTACCCTATTTGCACAATATAATCTTACAATACCCCCCTCCATTTACTTATTTCCCATTTTACAGACGCTAAAACAAGACACCTACCCTCCAATAATTGATCATGCATCATTAGATTCACTAGAAAACTATAGTCTATGGTCCAGTGGGTCCAAGGTGCAGTCAAGTAGGAGTAAGTTTATTTATTTGGACCAAAAGAATCCATTCTTTGTGGGGAAGTGATGAGTTGAAAGAGACGTGAAAAGTTATTCTTTTCATTGTGAATCACTAATGTGCATCAAGAACTAAAATGACTCTATTGCCCTCACCCATTTGTCACCCACTTTGACAAGGACTAAAAGTTTGTTTGGCCAAGTTTATCCCAAGGCAAAAGCGTCTTTTTTGTTGGAAGTGTTTTTTTTTCTAAAATTAAGATGTTTGGCCAAATTTTTTAAAAGAAAAAGAGTATTTTTAAGGAGAACCAAAAATAATTTTTGTCCGAAAACACTTTTTGAGAAAAATACAGTTAGAAGTAATTTTTTAAAGCTTGGTCAAACACTAATTGTATTGCTCAGAAATGATGTTCAAATTAATTAGTCAAACACAAATTATTTCTCACCAAAAGTACTTTGGAGAAAAATACTTCTCAAATAAGCTGATTATTGCAGCTCGGTCAAACGGGCTATAACGCAGATACAAAAAGACAGCAAGTTCAAATGACTTTATTACCCTTGCCATTTTGTCGACGGACATCAGTCAGCAACTATCACGTGATCTTCGAATTTTGTCACGTGACATGATTTTACAAATTTTTGTTTCTTTCTTTGGAAAGAAATTTCTGTTTTCCAGATAACGGCACACATTACAAAATGGATTTACGTTGCCAATTACTAAGAAAAACAAATTTATAAAAACATACATAAACTTCCATGTGATGATGTGAACTTCTAAAATTGGTAACATAACATGTAAGATCTACGTATTCTAAATTTTCACACACAAAACAAAAAAATAACAAAACGATAAATTTCAAATGTTAGTCAAAATTCAATTAATTTGATCCTAGGAAAGCGGAAGGTGTCAAAATTCAATTAATTTTCTATTTCCCATTATGGATTAATTAAAATTTTACTTTTGATTTTTTTTTCATTTTAAAGTGTATTAGTCAGCAAAGAGAACATTGTCTTCCTTCATGGACGGACTCACTCCCATTTCAAATGGTAAAAACAAATAATAAAATAATTAGCACAAAAATCAATAACTTCTAATCCTCATTTTACTTTCCAAAAATTGATAAAGCAATATTATCCATAGGAAAACTGTAATTTCTCGGTCCCAATTTGACACACTTTTACTTTTACTATATCTTAACAAAATTGCTTATATATATATATATATTATATATATATATATATTTGTTTTTTTATTTTTTAAAATACGGATTTAAGTTTATGCATCATTAGTGTAATTTAACTTACTAACTATTTATTCTAGATAATCAATTAATGTTAATTGATAAAAGTTACATGCAATTATCTTTTAAATGATACGTTGATGTAAATATTTTTTTTACATGTATAGATATTTAGCATTTTAACTTGGAACTCTCATTATTTTATTTTATTTTTAAAAGAAAAATATAAATTTCGTTTTCAATTAAATATCTTCAGTTAAAATGAGAAAAGTGAGTAGAAATATTCATAATTTCTTTTTCAGTGAGAAAATAAAAAGTACCCGAAAGTGGCGAGCTGAGCCAGGAAGAAAGGATAGTTCTTCAAAGGAACTAAAGCAAGCTTGTAAAGAACCCGATTCCCTACACCTAGCACCACCGTAGCCGTCGCTGCAACCATTATCTCCGCCGTCCGATCACTACTTTTCCGGCTATCATTAATCTCCACCACCTGATCTCCCACCGCACACCACCTCCTCCACTTATCATTCCCGCTTCCTCCTCCGCCACGGCTGAATACACCGGCGGATTCCGCTGCCTCAATTACGTAAAATTTCGTCGTCGTTGATCTGCTGATGATCGCCGGCCGGTGATTAAAGTTAACATAATGAACCGGTGACCGAGCTGGAAGTTTTGCTGCCGGAACATGACGGCTCACCGGCGACGATAATTCGCCGGTGATTATCCGGCGAATACAAATCGACATGATACGAGCAGGATATAATGTACAAATTTAAATTCTTAGTACAAAATATACGTAATATAAATTATAATTTTCAGTTAACAATAAGAAGAATTTTGAGAAAATGAGTCGACAGAGGGTGATAGACAAAAGTCAGAGAACGCCATAAATATAAGATGAGTCATGTTTGTGTTGTAATGTAATGGTGATTACGATCAAAAGACAGATAAGGACAAAATAGGAAATTAAATTATATCTTTTTTTTCTTTTTGGAAATTACAACGAAGGAAACAGATTAAATGAATTGGAAAAGGGACGTTTATTTACTTTTGTCTCTTTTTTTTTCTTTTTTTTTTCCGGTGAACTTTCTTAGAAAGTGATAATTTAGAACTATCTTTGTACGGGTCTCGTTAATTATAAAGACTAGATAAAATAGGGCAATGAATGAATAAGGTCGCCGTTTCGCCTTATAAAAACTAACCATGCGTTCTTTATCCTATTCCAATTCGATTTAGCTTTCTTTTAGTTGTTATATTTTTATTTTGAAAAAAGGTGGATCTATAGAAAAAATAATAAATATATAGTATCAATAAAAAGATAGTTTGATTGAACCTGACTAATTATGCTCGGCGGAAATTCACTTTGAATGAAGCACTTCATACCAAAATGGTTCAATTTAAACATGAGAATAAGAATGTCCTTTTGAACAAAATTATTCAAAGCTCGAACTTGTACTCCATTTTGGTGGTTTAATTTTGTCACTCACTTCGCAGTATTGAAGGGAAGTCGTTGCATAAAGCTACTATCATGAGACTAGGATGTAACGGGTTCGAGTTATAAAAATAACCCCTTATAAAAATATAGGGTAAGATTTGTGATGAAGTCAGGATTTTTTATTAAGAGGGTCAAAATATAAAAAAATAAACCCACTAATAAGTCAATAAGTGTCAATACATAATACTTATACATATTTTAAAAAGAATTACCTAACTACACGGTGTAATTTCCCGACTAAGGGGGTGTCACCGACACCCCTTGAATGCATGTGGCTCCGGCACTGGGTAATACTGCATACGATAGACCCTTATAGTTCGGTCCTTCCCTCGCAGATCCAGGATTTAATATGGGTTCAAGTTAGAAGGTTTTAGAATTGAACCCGTTATATTTTTAAATTTATGGGTTCATATTTATTATTTTTGTAATTTTAATGAATTTTTGTATATAAATTTTTACTCCGCGTTAAAAGTTATGGGTTCAATTGAACTCATAATTAGTATATTACATCCGCCACTGGATCCTTCCTTGAACTCCGCACATAACGGGAAGTTTGTGCATCGGAATTTTATTCACATCATGGCGTTCGTATGCATTTTTCTTCCAAAATTTCAAGAGGAAAGTCGTAATGAACTTTTCCTCTCTCAGTTCTTTTTCTTATTCCAATTTTAATTTGTGAAAACAATGTCAACCCAATACAGTAGGTATCCAATGCAAGTACGTTTCAAATATATTTGTAAGTACGTAAAAATGAAGCTGTACTTACACATCAAAGTAGAAATGTATTTAAGTTTCTGAACATATAAGTTATCTTTATTATTCTCTTAATATATATATATATATGAACGAAATAGAACTTACATTAATACTTACTACCCACGTACTCTGTACAAATAAGTCAAGGTAAATAATAAAGAATTTAAGGGACAATATTGACTTCCAAAAAGGATAAAAATATCTACTTATTTTATTTTACTCTCTTCGGTTCATAATAAGTGATTTTTTTATTGTTTTCACACAAATTAAAATATTATCTTTTAATATTAATTAGGAATAAAATTGACCATATTAACATTTACTATCTCTTCACATAAATACTCCTAATACATACTCAATCACTATTTACTTCAAGAGTAATGTAAAAAAAATATAATTAATTCATTTTTAAAATTTAAGAAAATCACTTATTATAGACCGGATGGGTAAGTAAATACATCGAATTCAGCAGCTTTTTCTCATTATTTAAAATTGAACGCAGCCTCAGGCCATTGCTTTTCTCAAGAGAATCTCGTTGGCTCTTAATCATTTAATGGCCCTCTTTCAATAACCCCAATATTTTATGCAGAATAAATTACACTTTATTGGTTGTGTTAAATCATAGTAAAGGTCCCCCACCCTGAAAAAGAAATGCAGTGACCAGACCAGGAACAAAGAGAGAAATGTTGTAAATAGTTCGTAGATGAAGCTCAGGATTTCCTATTTATGTCCGTCTCTTATACTATTTTATTATAGTGATTTTTATTTTGTGTGTCTATAAAAGGCTATGTAAATGACATTATAAAGACACACCAAAGGAAGTGAGATACTCCTTCATCTGTCTTTGTTTCATATTTACATTTTACTAAATTGCTTTTATTTTACAACGCGTTATCAGCATGAATCTCTAATTTTATCCTTAACCCCCGCTAAGTTGAACCATATTTTATTAAGATATATATCATTATATTCATTTTGGTTATGGTAGTACTATCTTATGGTCACTGTTTGCAGACTCTTGGGCATCTTAAATAGTTCAAGTACATTGCAGTGATAACTAACTATTTCCTTCAATACACAACTCTTAGATGACCTCAAAGTCATCAAACTAGCTACCCGCTAATGACATACTTATAATATTCATGGACTTCCTCCTTCAAAACATATCTTTAAGGCATTTTGAAGAATTGTGAGAAATGAATTGACAAGTAATAATTTCACATTAGTTTAATTACTTTATATTTAATCGATTGAAACATATAAATAATGTTAGTCACGTTCAATTCTTTTAACACGCATATATATATATATCAATAATATAAAGTGATAAACAATATGTTATTTTCAATTTGTGGCCAGAATAAAAGGAAATAGTAGGTTGGTTACATGATATAGCTTTATTTCCGTCTCTTTTTCCCTTACTCGTTTTGGTTTCATTAATTATTTATTAATATAATTATTTCTCTAATTTATTTATCTTTTATGATAGTTTTCACTATGTCAAATTTATCAAAACTTGAATTTGTGGCACTTGGCATCATCGAGAAGAATTATTTATCATGGGTCCTTGATGCTGAAATTCACCTTGACGCTAAAGGTCTTGTAAATACTATTATACAAGGAAATGAAGCATCAAATCAGGATAAAGCGAAGGCCACGATTTTCCTTCGTCATCATCTACATGAAGGGTTAAAAATTGAATATTTAACCGTAAAAGATCCACTTGAATTATGGACTAATTTGAAGGACCGATATGACCACCTAAAACTTACGGTATTATCGAAAGCTCGGTATGAGTGGATACATTTAAGGTTGCAAGACTTTAAAATCGTAAGTGAGTATAATTCTGCTACCTTTAAAGTAAGTTCTCTATTAAAATTATTTGGAGACACTATCACAGACGAGGACTTATTGGAAAAAAATATTTTCTACTTTTCACGCTTCAAATGTGGTGCTACAACAGCAATATCGTGAAAAGGGTTTTAAGAAATATTCTAAGTTAATCACATGCCTACTTGTGGCAGAGCAGAATAATACTCTATTAATGAAAAATCATGAAGCCCGTCCCACTGGGCCAGCTCCATTCCCGGAAGTGAATGTTGTAGCAACATATGATAAGTTTGAAAGAAAACAAAATAATTACCGTGGTCGTGGACATGGTCGTAAATGTGGACGTTTCAGGGGACGAAACAATTATCGTCATTATGGTGGAAATAAACTAGAGAACAATAATGGTTCTCAAATTAATCCTTCAAAGGGTAAAATTAGTATGTGTCACCGATGTGGTATGAAAGGTCATTGGGCACGCATTTGTCGTACGCCAGATCATTTTGTCAAAATTTATCAAGCCTCTCTCAGAAAGAAAGAAAATAATGTGGAGGTGCACTTGACCTTTCAAAATAATGATGATGAAGCAGGCCCCTCAAACAAATATGATTCTGAGGCACATCTTGCATATAAAGATGATGATTTTGGAGGTCTAGCAAATATTACTCATTTAGAAGCTGGAGACTTCTTTGAGGATATTGACTGAAGAACTAATCATCTTACTGGGGAATGAAGCTATAATAAAAGTTGTCATTTTTTATATGTTTGCAATTAGTTTATTTTTCTTGAGTATATTTTTCTAATGCACCATGTGTTGCTAGTTTCTACATTTGTAATGTATTTCTTAATGTTCTTTTCTGTTTGTCTTCATATTTCTTGTGATGTACTTTTTGATTTTTTTATAAAGAATATGAAAATTCCCCAGTCTTCAGTTGGACTCAAGATTAATAAAGATGATATATGTCTTCTGGATAGTGCTACAACACACACTATTTTAAGAGATAAGAGATATTTCTCTTATTTGGTAATGAAAGCAGCCAATATTAATACAATATCCGGTAGTACGAGATTAATTGAAGGTTCTGGAAGAGCTAATTTATTACTACCAGGAGGAACAAATTTGGCTATTGATGAAGCACTATATTGTAGTAAATCTCAAAGAAACTTATTAAGTTTCAAAGATATTCGCCAAAATGGCTATCATATTGAGACTACAAATGATGAAAAGATTGAATATCTTTATATTACTACAATAATGTCTGGTAAGAAATATGTGCTTGAAATGTTACCTGCTCTTTCCTCTGGCTTATACTACACAAGTATTAGCAAGATTGAAACACATGTCGTAGTAAATGAAAAATTTACTAATCAAGATAATTTTATTATTTGGCATGACCGACTGGGCCATACTGGTTCTAATATGATGCGTAAAATAATTGAGAATTCACATGGACATTCAATGAAAAACCAGAAGATTCTTCAATGTAAGGAATTCTCTTGTGCTGCATGTTCTCAAGGCAAATTAATTATTAGACCATCAACTATTAAAGTTAGGATGGAATCCCCTGTATTTCTGGAACGTATACAGGGTGATATATGTGGATCCATTCACCCTCCATGTGGACCATTCAGATATTATATGATTTTGGTAGATGCATCTACAAGATGGTCACATGTGTACTTACTATCAACTCGCAATATAGCATTTGCGAGATTATTGGCTCAAATAATAAAGCTAAGAGCACAATTTTAAGATTATGCAATTAAGACAATTCGTCTTGATAATGCTGGTGAGTTTACATCCCAAGCCTTTAATGATTATTGTGTATCAACTGGGATAACGATTAAGCATCCAGTTGCTCATGTTCGTACACAAAATGATCTAGCAGAATCATTGATCAAACGCCTCCAATTAATTGCTAGACCAATGCTTATGAGAACAAAACTCCCCATTTCAGTATGGGGACATGCTATTTTGCATGCACTAGCACTTGTGCGGATAAGGCCCACAAGTTATCATAAAGTCTCCCCATTGCAATTGGCTTTTGGTCAGGAGCCAAATATTTCCCATCTTAGAATCTTTGGTTGTGCGACATATGTTCCAATTTCTCTACCACAACGCACAAAGATAGGTCCTCAAAGAAGGTTGGGGATATATGTTGGATATGAATCTCCTTCTATTATAAAATATCTAGAACCGATGACTGGAGATTTATTTACGGCAAGATTTTCTGATTGCCATTTTGATGAATCAGTATACCCAACATTAGGGGGAGAAAATAAGCAGCTGAAAAAGGAGATAGATTGAAATGCATTATTACTATCTCATTTAGATCCCCGGACAAATCAATGTGAACAAGAGGTTCAAAAGATTATTCATTTGCAAAATATTGGAAATCAATTGCCAGATGCATTTATTGACCTACCAAGGGTGACTAAGTCACATATTCCAGGTTCTAATGCTCCAATTCGAGTTGATATCCCGGTAGGACAATCAAACAAGGAAAATGAGTCTATGCCACGCTTGAAACATGGTAGACCAATCGGTTCTAAAGATAAAAATCCTCGAAGAAGAAAAGAAGCAAATGATCAAAGTGATCATAACACGGAGGTAGTGGCTCAAGAAGAGCCCCGAGACGTAACAAATGATAAGACCTTAGGGGAGGTCCAGGTACCTAAAAATAATGAGAATGAAGAAATATCAATAAGTTACGTCTCAATGGGAAAAAGATGGAACCGAAATAATATTGTTATCGATAACATTTTTGCTTATAATCTTGTTGTTGAATAATGCAACAAGATGAGGATCTTGAACCAAAATCTGTCGATGAATGTAGACAAATAAATGATTGGCCAAAATGGAAAGACGCTATCCAGGCAGAGTTAACTTCACTTGGAAAACGTGAAGTCTTTGGACCCATAGTTCGAACACCTGAAGGTATAAATCTAGTAGGGTACAAATGGGTTTTTGTGCGAAAACGAAATGCTAAAAATGAAGTTGTTAGATATAAAGCACGACTTGTGGCACAAGGGTTTTCGCATAGGTCTGGCATTGATTATATGGAGACATTGATCACGCTCAACTATGTCTTCTATAAAGACTAAACGGGCGTTGCAAATATAAATCTG
>ML312515.1:0-122896 GCA_005239505.1 Nicotiana paniculata
AACAAATAGAGATTAATCAACCAATCAAAACTATGTTAATATCACAATAAGTTTATTCCCCAATGGGTTCCACAATAAATTAGCTAAAAAAGTTCATAAGAATCAAATCTAAAATAACTTGCATAATTAAACTACAAAGTAATGAAGAAAATCTGTACAAATCGATGTTTTGTCGTCCATATCTCTTCTAATCTCTTCCGTCCTCCTTAAGTTGTGTTGTTTGGTGTCTATTTATATGTTTAGGGCAAACCCTATCCATTTAAGAGACTTCTATTTCAACCGGGAAACACTTAACTCGTCAAAACTCGGATTTTGCCGAAACTGGGGACCCCGGGCGTTTGGACCCAAAGGCCTGGCTAACGCAAGGCTAGGGCTGGCGTTTCAGCCCTAACACCTGGCTAACGCTAGGGTAGGGCTGGCGTTTCAGCCCTAAGGCCTGGCTAACGCCAGGTAGGATCAGGCTGTAGGGCTCTGTCTCCCGGCTATTGCCCTGGTGTCTCCTTTCGCGTATTTTTTGACATATTTGCATCCCTTTAGCTCCGTTTCCATCTCCAATTCACCTACACATAAAATAAAATCTATTAATCACATAACAAGTGTATTTTTATAATTAATGCACCTCAAATGTACGGTATATCACATGTTAAACTATGTATTTTAGTCTCGCATCAGTTAGAGCAGGGGCAGATGTCTGTGACAGATTATGAGGCCAGATTTTCAGAGTTGTCACGCCATGCACTCATGATATTACCCACTGACACTGAGAGAGTGTGGAGGTTTGTAGCAGGATTGCATCCAGGTATTAGATCCACCTTGGCTCGAGAGGTGGAGATGGGTACTCCTTATCAGCTCGTAGTGGAGATTGCTCAAAGGATCAAGGGTTATCGGTTGAGGAGCAGGGAGCAGGGTCAGCAGGATAAGAGGTCTAGGTTCTCAGGATATTTCAGGGATGCTCCAGCTAGGAGTAGAGGTCGCTTTGGGGGTGGTCAGTCCAACAGGCCTTCTTATTCAGCACCTCTGCCACCTCCCCGAGGTGTCCCAGTTAGGCCCCAGTTCAGTGCCATGCCAGAGCGCTCCTATCGTCCTCCAGCTATTCAGAGTTCTCCTAGTGGTTACTCCAGTCACCAGAGATCCTCCAGTTCCTATTTCAGTGCTATGCCTGAGGGTTCATATCGCCCTCCGGCAATTCAGGATTCTTCTTCTTCGAGACAGCATGATATGTCACTTGTGAGATGTTACGAGTGCGGGGATCTGGGACATGTGAGGAGGGCTTGTCCCAGGTTTCGGGGCAAGGTAGTGCAGCAACGTTATCAACCCATGAGTTCAGCACCAGCAGTCCGGCCGCCTAGAGGTGGAGGACAGGTCGACAGGGGTCGTCCTAGAGGTGGAGGCCAGTCAGGGGGAGGTCATGCAACTCATGTTCACTCCGGTGGGGCTCAGTCTTCAGGTGCTCCAGCCAGGTTCTATGCTATTCCAGCCAAATCAGATGCAGTGGCCTCAGACGTTGTGATCACAAGTATTATCTCAGTATGTGGTAGAGAGGCTTCAGTATTGTTTGATCCAGGATCCACTTATTCATATGTTTCATCCCTATTTGCTCTTTTTCTGGATGTTTCTCGCGAGTCCTTGGGATCTCCTATATATGTGTCCACTCTTGTGGGCGACTCTGTAATGGTAGACCGGGTGTATCGGTCTTGTGTGATCACATTCTGTGGGTTCGAGACCAGAGCTAACCTTTTATTGCTCGACATGGTTGATTTTGAGGTTATTCTAGGCATGGATTGGCTAACTCCTTATCATACTGTTCTTTATTGCCATGCCAAGACAGTTACTTTATCCATGCCCGAGTCGCCTAGGCTGGAGTGGAGGGGTTCTTCAGTTAGTGTAGCCAGAGTTATTTCATTTCTGAAGGCTAGACATATGGTCTAGAAGGGTTGTCTAGCCTATTTTGATTACGTGTGGGACACCACCGCCGAGTCTCCGACGATTGATTCAGTGCCAGTGATTCGAGAGTTTGCGGATGTTTTTCCTTCGGATCTTCCGGGCATGCCTTCGGACCGTGATATTGATTTCTGCATTGATTTAGCTCCAGACACCCAGCCTATATCTATTCCTCCATACCGAATGGCTCCGAAAGAGTTGAAGGAGTTAAAGGAGAAGCTTGAGGAGTTATTAGCTAAGGGGTTCATCAGACCGAGTGTATCGTCATGGGGTGCTCAAATTTTATTTGTGAAAAAGAAGGATGAGTCTTTGCGGACGTGTATTGATTACCGCTAGTTGAACAAGGTTACTATTAAGAACAAGTATCCTTTGACGTGCATCGATGATTTATTTGACCAGTTGCAGGGTGCTCGTGTGTTTTCTAAGATTGATTTGCAATCGGGGTATCATCAGTTGAGGATTCGGGCTTCAAATGTTCCGAAGATTGCTTTTCGTATGAGATATGGCCATTATGAGTATCTAGTGATGTCCTTTGGCTTGACTAATGCCCCAGTAGCATTCATGGACTTGATGAATATGGTGTTCAGGCTGTACATTGGTTCCTTCGTCATTATCTTCATTGATGACATTTTGATTTACTCACGTAGCCTGGAGGAGCACGAGCAGCATTTGAGAGTTGTGCTCCAGACTTTGCGAGAACAGAAGCTATATGCTAAGTTCTCCAAGTGTGAGTTTTGGTTGGATTCCGTGGCATTTTTGGGGCATGTGGTATCCGGAGAGGGTATTAAGGTTGATCCTCAGAAGATCAAGGCAGTTCAAAGTTGGTCGCGTCCTACTTCAGCTATAGAGATCAGGAGCTTTTTGGGCCTAGCAGGCTACTGTCACCGATTTGTGGAGGGTTTCTCTTCCATTGCAGCTCTATTGACTATATTGACTCAGAAGAATGCCCTGTTTCGATGGTTTGACGAGTGTGAGGCGAGCTTTTAGAAGCTCAAGACGACATTGACCTCAGCACCAGTTCTAGTATTGCCTTCCGGTTCTGGGATGTACACAATATATTGCGAAGCTTCACGCGTTGGCTTGGGGTGTGTATTGTTGCAGGAGGGGAGAGTTATTGCTTATGCTTCCCTCCAGTTGAAGGTTCACGAGAAGAATTACGATGTGCACGATTTGGAGTTGGCGGCGATTGTTCATGCTCTTAAGATTTGGAGGCACTACTTGTATGGAGTGTCCTGTGACGTTTATACAGACCACCGTAGCTTGCAGCACTTGTTCAAGCAGAAGGATCTTAATTTGAGACAGCGCAGATGGCTTGAGTTGTTGAAGGATTATGATATCACCATTCTTTATCACCCGGGCAAGGCAAATGTGGTAGCAGATGCTTTGAGCAGGAAGGCGGAGAGTATGGGTAGCTTGGCTTATATTGCAGCAGAGGAGAGACCTCTAGCCTTGGATATTCAGTCCTTGGCTAATCGCCTAGTGAGGTTAGACTTTCAGAGCCTCGTCGAGTTTTAGCACATGTGGTTGCTCAGTCTTCGTTATTGGGAGAGATTAAGGCCCGACAGTTCTATGATTCGTGCTTAGCAAAGCTTTGGGAGACAATGGTTCAGGGTAGGGCCAAGGAGGCTACTATTGGCGAAGATGGTGTTCTGAGACTTCAGGGCCGCTTATGTGTTCCTAATGTTGATGGCCTGAGGGAGAGGATTCTAGAGGAGGCACACAGTTCTCGGTATTCTATTCATCCTGGTGCTACGAAGATGTATCGTGACTTGAAGCAACATTTCTGGTGGAGGCGGATGAAGAAGGACATTGTGGGGTATGTAACTGGAGGCGGATGAAGAAGGACATTATGGGGTATGTGACTAGGTGTCTTAATTGCCAGCAGGTGAAGTATGAGCACCGGAGGCCTACTTCAGCAGATGCCCATTCCTAAGTGGAAGTGGGAGCGCATCGTTATGGACTTCGTGGTTGGGTTGCCTCAGACTTTGCAAGGTGGACGCGGTTTGGGTCATTGTGGATAGATTGACCAAATCGGCGCATTTCATTCCAGTAGCTACTACATATACTTCTGAGAGGTTGGCCCAGATCTACATTCGGGAGATAGTCCGGTTGCATGGTGTGCCGGTATCCATTATATCATATCGAGGTCCTCAGTTTACCTCACACTTCTGGAGAGCATTGCATAGTGAGATGGGCACCCAGATAGACCTCAGCACAACATTTCACCCTCAGACTGATGGTCAATCGGAGCGTACAGTTCAGATATTAGAGGACATGCTCAAGGCATGTGTGATTGACTTCGAAGGTCAGTGGGACCAGTTCTTGCCTTTGTCCGAGTTTGCTTACAATAATAGTTATCAGTCCAGCATTGAGATGGCACCATTTGAGGCTTTGTATGGTCGGCGATGTCGTTCTCCCATTGGGTGGTTTGAGCTTGGCGAGGCTAAGTTATATGGAACCAACCTGATGAGGGATGCCTTGGAGAAGGTAAAGTTGATTCAGGAGAGGCTCCGTACATCACAGTCCAGACAGAAGAGTTACGCGGATCAGAGGGCGCGTGATGTATCATTTATGGAGGGAGATAGGGTCCTGTTGAAAGTCTCGCCTATGAAGGGTATCATGAGGTTTGGGAAGAAGGGCAAAACTGAGACCGAGGTTTATAGGTCCATTCAAGGTGTTGAGGTGAGTTGGGGAGGTTGCTTATGAGCTGGCCTTGCCTCCCAGTTTATCAGGAATTCACCTAGTTTTTCATGTATCCATGCTCTGACTTCTCTCATGTGGTTGATTTCAGCACTATTCAGTTGGATGAGAGGTTGGGATATGAGGAGGAGCCAATTGCTATTGATAGGCAGGACCGCCAATTGAGGTCCAAGAGAGTTTCTGCCGTAAAAGTCCAGTAGAAGGGCCATCCAGTTGAGAAGGCAACCTGGGAGACCGAGGAGTACATGCGGAGCAGATATCCACACATATTCAGCATTTCAGGTATGATTCTAGACCCGTTCGAGGACGAACATTTGTTTAAGAGGTGGAGAATGTAACGACCCGACCGGTCATTTTGTGTTATCGGACCCTGTTCCCCTAAATGAAACTTCCCATAGCGTCTTTTTATGATTTATGACTTGCGGGGACTGGTGGTCCGGGTTTCGGAGGTGTTTAGAATGCTATAGGAACAATTGGTTCCTTAAGGTTGGCCTTTAAGGCCAAATTTGACTTCAGTCAATATTTTGGGTAAACGACCTTGAAATCGAGTTTCGTCGGTTTCGGTATCTTCGTGTGATGATTTTGGACCTAGGCGTATGTTCGGAATGGGTTTCTGATGACCCGAGGGCATTTCGGCACCCAATATTGAAATAAGAAGTTCCTTAAGTTCCTATTTTGATTTGGGATGTTTTTTGTGTTATCGAGGTCCGAACGGAATTCTGAGACTGGGAATAGTTCTGTTATGTTAATTATGACTTGCCCGCAAAATTTGGTATCATTCTGAGTTGTATAGGTCGGTTCGGCGCGTTGTTAGCGAAGTTTAGAAAACTTAAAGTTCCTAAGTTTGGTTCTTGGGGTTTTGAGGTGTGATTTTGAGTTTTAGCGTTGTTTTGGGTGTTCCGAAGGCTCGAGCGAGTCCGTATTATGATTTGGGACTTGTTGGTATATTTGGACGGGGGCTCGGGTAGGCCCAGGTGCCTCCCGGACACCACACGAGGCCAAAAACCAGCTGAAATAGCTGCTGATGCACCTGTTCTGGTGTGACCGCAGGTGCGGTTGACCAGTCGCAGGTGCGGGACTGCTCATTCGGTCCCAGCCTCACAGGTGCGACCCCCAGTGGTCTCCAGGCTCCCCAGTCCATTTCCGCAAGTGCGATCCTTGGCTCGCAGGTGCGGTCAAAGTTCCGCAGGAGCGGAGCCGCAGGTGTGGTCTCCACTCCGCAGGTGTGGGCCTAGGCTCCCCAGTCCATTTCCGCATGTGCTAGCCTTGGCTCGCAGATGCGATCCTTGAGCCACATGTGCGAAAACACTGTCCAGATAGTGTGTTTTTATACACGGGTCTTAATGCATTTTTCTCATCTTCTTCTTCTTCCTTGGGGCGATTTCCACCATTTTTTAGGGGCAAACGACCTGGTCATTTAAGGTAAGTAAAATCTACTCTAATATTAGCTTCATGCATGGATTTCTAGCTTGATCAACTACCTAAATTAGTGAAAAATTAAGAATTGGGTAGTAACCTAGAGCTTGCAATAATTTGAGAATTTACCCGTGAATTTGCTATGAAATCAAGTAAAAATCGTATATTAGTGATCCTTAGGCTTTGGGTGAGTGTTCCCTTCGAGAATTATTGGAATCGGAGCATGCGGGCCCGCGGTTGGATTTTGGAAATTCTTCAAGAATGTTGAAGTATTGAATAAATAGGATAATTTCCCTACTTCGAGCATGCATTGATGTCCTTGTACCGTATTTGGCTAGTTGCGAGTCCTCGGGTGTAGAGTTCGGAGTTCGGGCGCATCCTTGGTCCGAGGGGTAGATTCGACACGACGTGAGTCTCCTTTCTAACCTTGTAAGAGGGAATTGTCCTCATAGGTGTTATATATATGATGTGTGTAATTGTTTTGGGGGCTACGTGCGTACAACGTGATGAGAGTTCGTACGTGGCGACTATCATGCTATGTCGGGTAGTTTTAGGACTCACGAGCATGCCATTACTTAATTGTACAGGTCTTGAGGCTGGTTTTTCTAGTTATCTAACCGGAGCTTGACTTATATTCTGGACCTGACTCCACGGTGAGCTACACCCCCTGACGATTCTCAGTAGTGCTATGGAGTTATCTTTTGTTTATTTATGTCTATTTCTCTTAGATAGCAGTACAATTTGTATCATCTTTTGTATATTCTACTAGTTCGCCTGTTGACTTGTGACACTAGTTCCTGGCACGCACATAGTAGACTCATTATGCGGGATTGGTATGTTAATAAGGATAATCTCACTAGTAAACAACTGTTGGCTTGCCTGACTCCGGTGTTGGGCGCCATCACGACCCGCTTTGGATTTTAGGTCGTGACAATTATAACCAGAATACGCATCTAAAAAGCTTAACAACTCATGACCTGCGGTATAATCAATCAATTTATCTATATGCGGTCAAGGAAATGAATCCTTCGGGCTTACTTTATTTAAGTCAATGTAATCTACACAAGCTCTCCATTTACCGTTCTTTTTCGAAACTACCATAGTATTAGCCAACCAATTAGGATATTTCACCTCGCGTATTGAATCGATCTTTAAAAGTTTTTGTACCTTGTCATCGATCACTTAATTTTTGAATGATCCTTACTTCCTCTTCTTTTGCTTGATAGGTATGTATGATAGATTTTCATTTAATTTATGAGTCATCACTTCTGGAGGTATACCTGTCATATCTGAATGGGACCATGCAAAACAATCTGCGTTAGTTTTTAAGTATTCAATTAACTTACCTCTCTTTTCTGGGATCAGTTTTGCTCCAATATGAACTTTTCGATCTGGCCATTGTTCGAATAGTTGAACAGTTGCGAGCTCCTCAATCGTTGTTTTGATGTTTTCATTCTCCTCTGGATATTGAATTACATCTGGTCTGGAATCCACGTCGGTCTGTTTTGACACAATTTCTGTTGAAATTTGATTTACCGTATCTTCCTCGTTTGCATCTGTATCATTCTGACTTGGTTGCATCACTGAGTTGATATTCCTTGAAGTTTGTTGATCTCCTCGAATCTGTCGAATTCCCCATTTTGAAGGGAATTTTATAACCTGATGTAACGTAGATAGCACATCATCCATATCATGAATCCATGGCCTCCCAAGAATCACATTATAGGCCATGTTCGTGTCTATCACTTGAAATTTTATTTCTTTGATGACCCCTTCCACGAATGTACTTAGCTCAATCACACCCTTTGTAATAACGGTTGAGTCATCAAACCCAGATAAGGAACGTGCTTTTGGAACTACACGGTCACCCATCAACATTTCGTTCACCACTCGCAATAGAATGATATTCACAGAGCTACATAAATCAATCAAAACTCGTTCTATATTAGTATCATGTATAAGTAAAGATATTACCAGTGCATCGTTGTGGGGAATCATCGATCCATTTGCATCTGCATCATCAAATGTTATGTTGTCGTTATCCAAAGTTTGGCGAATTCGCTTTCCGTGAGTTATTGTGAATTTTGACGTTTTTCTTGCAGCTGTATAAGTTATACTACTGACTTCTTCTCCTCCGTTTATCACATTTACTATTCTCTTTAGAGATAGAGGTTTTAGGGGCTCTTGTCTATTTTCTATGTGAGCTTGTTTGCCTTTCTCACAGAACAATTCTGTCAAAAATAACCCTGCTTCAACAAATGTTCCACCTCGCCTTGTAATAATCTGCAGTCTGATGTTCTATGGCCATGGTCGTTATGAAACTCACACCAGAAATTTAGGTTTCTTCTATTTGGGTTTGATATAATTTATTTAGGCCATCGTACCTTATACCGCATGCTCCTTAAAATAGCGACCAACTCGAAGGTACTAACTTTAAAATTATAATCACCAATCCTTGCATTTGCGTTGGTATCCCTATTACGTTCACCTCGATCTTTTATGAATCTCGATGATGACGAACCTGAATCTCTGCTGGTGAATCTATGATCAACCCGCACGTTTTCAAATTTGGAACGAGCTTCTCGCCCCGAAGGTCCCATATAAGGCTTTACCTATTTTTACCGGACCTTTTCTCATATTCTGACCGCCTCAAACCTATTTTTTCATAAACCCTTGATTGAGCTACGATGTCTTCTTCGATCCGCAACTTGGTACTGTACCTATTATAGACATCATTCCATGTCATGGTAGGGAACTCTCGTAGGCTCTCTTTAAGCCTTCTCGTAGCTTCTAAACTTTTTTCATTTAAATTGCTTGCAAATGCCATGGCCACCCAATTATCAGGTACTCAACATTCTTTCACGTTGGAATCTGTCTACAAATTCTCGTAGCAATTATGTATCTCCTTACTTTACTTTAAATATATCCTCCATTGTCTTTTCAACTCTTTGAGCACCCGAGTGTGCTTTTATAAATAGATCTGCAAGCTCAGCAAAAGAGTCAATAAAATTTTTAGGTAAAAGAGAGTACCATGTTAACACTCCCTTGGTGAGTGTTTCCCCGAACTTTTTGACCAGCACATATTCGATCTCCTGCTTGGTTAAATCATTGCCTTTTACCCCCGTGGTGAACGTAGTGACATGGTCTCGTAGATCAGTCCTTCCATCATATTTCGGGATGTCAATCATTTTAAACTTCTTGAGAATGGGTAATGGAGCTGCCCTTGGTTTCCAGGGTTGTTGAGAATACTTGTTATATCAACTCTTTTGATCACAGGTGGTATGCCGGGTATTTGCTCAATACGATCGTTTTGTTCTTTCACCTATTTCTGCAAGGTTAGTAATAAAGTTTGTAAATCATAATTATTAAGCGTACCTGGTCTATCATCACGTGACTCATTGGGAGTTCCCCCGCTTCCAAAATTAGCCAACCCTGAACGTGAAATTTTCACAGCGGAAGTATTGTTTGGAGGAGGAGTGGGTGGCACATCTTAGTCCCATCACGAAAGCTTGGAGAGAATCATTCACGCACTCACCGATTAACTGATTCACAACATCTTGCTCAATAGTTTGTTCATTTCCTTGTTGTTCATTATTATGAGCAGTGGATCTTTCAGGTGATCCTTCTCGTGAACTGCGTGGTGTTCCCTGAGGTGATGAAACTGGAGTTCCTTCCACCTGCTGGTTGTTGTCATTGACATGACTTAGAGAGAGAAACATTTGGAAAGTAAGAGAAGATTATGAGATTCCCGGTAGCGGAACCAATTTGTTTAACCAAAGAATTAGATTCTCAATTAAAGCCTATTTTTAGAAGTACTCGGTCTACTGATAACCAAGAAATTTCGTATTTCTCTCAATTGTTAGAAAGGAAATTAGAATAAGAAATGACAAAGCAATTGATAGAAAGCAAAGAGAGTAATTGTATTCCAATAATAATCAGAACGTGTCCTTACAAGTGAATTTTCCTTCCTTTATATAAGAATCTATAAGTACAATGTCTTTTATCTTTTATAACCGAATCGTTATGGGCATTAATGATATTAATAAGATGTTATAATTGGTAATCGTAACTGTTAATGAAGATTCTGTAACGTTTGTGACCGTTCACGTTCATTAATTGACGATTCATGAACCTTCCCTTCTTCATGTCTTGATTCATTCCACCGATGCATCTTCATTTAACCATTTAGACTTGAGAACCCATATTATTTCATCTCGTGGGTAATTTGCTCGTATCTGTTACGACTCGTGTATCTTATTATACACCATTCAAGCTGTCGCTTTCTCGATAGTCCACATGTTTTTTCACATCAGCCACATACTTAATTTCATGTGTAATATTTATTTTTACCAATACAGCTGGCGCTGGCGCTGGTTTGTTAAGTAGACTGTTTGGGGCGCCACATGTGGCGTGGGGTGCTACCTGTGGCGCCGAAAATCGCACTTCCTCTGTTTTTGTCCATTTTGGCTCTAATTTCGCACATTTCGCCCCATTTGCTTCTGGATGATTCCTACATATAAAACACCCCGAATTAACATAAATCAACTCAATTTACATACAAAATCCACAAAACAAGAATAAAACATGATGCGATATACATATAAATATATATACTTTAAGCTAAATATTAATAAACAGATAAAAATCTATGTATTTTCCATATTTTCATTCTATTTTTTGTCAATGACATGCTTATTTCCAAAAAAAGAATTTCTGAAATTGACATGAGAACCAATTTGCTCGCCATTAGCTAGGACTATTTCCAATACGTATTATTAAGGTTCGTTTTGTAGGAGGTATTAGAAAAAATAATGCAAGCATTAGCTTTATGCATTACTAATACCTTGTTTGGTATATTTTTTCAACACGTGTATAACTAATACACTTGTATTAATTATAATCATACTTGGCATTATCCTATGCATAAGTAATGCATAGAAAATCATGACATTAGTAATACCAAGGCTATTAATGCATGCATTATCATGGTTACAGACAAAAATAGTCCTTAAAGTCCCTTAAAGCTAGAGAATATGAAAGACATTTTTGTAAACAATTATTTTTCTTAAAAGTTATGCAATGTATTATAATTCTAATACACCACACCAAACAATAAATAAGAAATAATAACTGCATAATTAATACTTACATTACTAATACATCTTATCCCGCATTATTCTTATACACCCTACCAAACGACCCCTTATTGTACAAGTTAAACCAAGGAGATCGAGTGGTTAGTAGCCAAAAAATTTAGTGCAAACTATGACTAAAGCAGAACTTATACCATCTGCATTAATTGGATAACCAATAATTTTGCATTATGCATCAAATAGATATATCTACTAAGTACAATTTTCTAGATTATGTTGCACTTTTTGGTAAAACGGAATGTCAAGGATCACAAGATTACAAATTAATGGAAGATAATATTTCTATTTTCCTTAAAGTTTTGTTTCCACAAGGTGTATATTTTTTCCGTTAAATTTCCTATTCACGCAGAAATATTACTTCTTTCGGTTCAAAATAAGTGATTTTTTGGTTATTTTTACACATATTAAGAAATTTACTTTTTAACATTAATTAATAATGAAATTGACTATATTAACCTTTACTATTTCTTCACATAAATACTCCTAACACATACTCCAATATTATTTAATCCAAGGACAATATAGAAAAAAATAATTAATTCATTATTGAAATCTGGAAAAATTACTTATTTTAGATCACAAATAATAGAAAAACTAAAAAATCATTTATTATGAACTGGAGGAAGTATTTCATGAGGTGCTTAAAAATTCATACGAGTTAACTGAATTTGAGGGCATAGTGTTCAGCTTGCTTGGAAGCAATATATTGTAGAAAACTTTTAAATGGCTAGGGAAAAAAGAATAAAGTTAGTCACACTGATAATACACAATATATCACTATATACATGGCTTATATATGCCATTTATTATCTAATTCCTTAAGTATTTCCTCTGTCCAACATTATTTATCCACTATTGATAATTTTACTATATCACCTATATTTATTCATGTTGAAAAGTAAATTGGAAATAAGTAGTACTATCTCCGTCCAAATTTACTGTCCCCTATTGACCTTGCATATCCCTTAAAAAATAATAAAGAACATAGTTATTTGACTATATCACCATTATTTGTTACATATTGGAATATAAATTGAAATAAGTAGTACAATACTTAATAAAAAGGGTAAAATAAGTATAACCTGGTAAATTATTCATTGGCTTTTCAAGCTGGACAAGTAAAATAAACGTTTATTTTTAGTATAGTGGATAAGTAAATTTGTACGGAGAATACTTGATAAGAAGGGTAGATAGTTATAAAATGATTAATTATTTATTGGATTTTCAAATTGGACAAGTAAAAATAAATATTTATTTTAATATAGTGAATAAATAAACTTGGACGGAGTGAATATAATCTTAGATACGGTCAACTAAAATATGTCTTATGCCCGACCAAAAGTATAAGAACTAGCATAGTAAAATGAACTACTTGAAAAAATATGACAAATTTCAATATATTACCGTAACACAATTTAGATTATATCAATTATTATCACCCAAATAAATACTTAACTAAACTGTTACGTATATATCAAGTGACGTAATTTTTTTTACGAGGGAAATAATGAAATTTATGTTATTGAAATTTGAAATTACTAATAAGCATGATATGTGCGTAAAATGGAAGCAACAAAGGCGAACACGGGAGTATTAAACGAAGATTCTGGAAGTTGCAAACAAACCATGGTTAATTATCAGAATTTGGTGGGCGTTTGGACATAAGAATTGTAAAATTCCAAAAAAGTGAATTTTTTTAAAAGTGAAAATGATATTTGAAAATTTAGTAGGCGTTTGGACATAGAATTGTAAAATTCTAAAAAAGGGTAAAAAAATTTTCAAATAAAAATGGTATTTAAAATATAGAGTTGTGTTTGGACATGAATATAAATTTGGGTTGTTTTTGAAGTTTTGTGAGTGATTTGAGTGAAAATTTTGGAAAACAGATTTTTGGAGTTTTTTAAATTTTCGAAAAATTTCACAAAATTTATCTTCAAATGAAAATTGGAAAATTTATGGCCGAATATTGATTTCGAAAAAAAGTGAAAAAATTCTTATGTCCAAACGCGCTTTTAGAATTGTGTTTAAATATGAATATTATTTTGGATTGTCTTTGAAGTTTTGTGAGTAATTTGAGTGAAAATTTTGAAAAACAGTTTTTTAGATTAAATTTTTAATTTTTTTTAAAATTTATCTTTAAATAAAAATTAAAAATTATATGATCAAACACTTAAAAAAAATTTGAAAGTGAATTTTTTTATGTCCAAAAAGTTTAATTATCTATCTGTCACAGGACACCACATTTCCGTATAAATACCTTGGTTGAATCATTCTCTGTTCTTTTTCCCTCTTTCTCTCTCTACTCGCGCCTCTTCGAGATCCACCAATCTCTTTCTACAGCAAAACCCTAGAACTCAAGGCTTCTTAGAGAGAGAGAGAGAGGAAGGCGAAGAGAGAGAAGCTCAGAGACTATACCAGCAAATCTCTCTCTCTCACATTTCCCTGATCTAATACCAGGTACATCAAATTAATCGTACTCTTTTTCCGTACATGACCTCCATTGTATTTAATAAAGTTCATTTTTTTGTTTATATTCGTTTTTAAATGTGATGTGGTGAGATATGTGAATAAATGATCACGAGCCTAAGGTTTTGAGCTTTTTTTGTTATTTTTTTGGTTAATTTAATACATTTCATGTTTTTTCGTGTTTATATTCGTCTCTATATGTGATGTACAAATAGATATGTGAATAAAAAATCACGAGCCTAGGGTTTTGACTGTTTGAGCTTTTATTTTTTGTTATTTTTTCTGGTTAATTTTGTATTTAGGCCTTTATTGAGGATGGCGGCAGCAGCAGCGGCAGCACAACCAGTTTCTGCTCAAGTTGTGCGTATTGATATTAGTTCCCGATTTTTCTCAGCTCAGTTCTGTATTTCTTTGTCTAGTTAGACAGTCATTTGAGTTTATTTTTGTTTGTATATAGGTGGCTAATGCATTTGTGCAGCAATACTATCATATATTGCACCATTCGCCTGGGCTTGTATTTAGGTTTTATCAGGATATAAGCAAGCTTGGACGCCCCGAAGATGATGGCACCATGGGCATCACTACCACAATGCAAGTAAGTGCCTTCCCCCAATATTGATTTAGTTTTAGGAATTCGCGAGCAATGTGCCTAAATATTTGGTTCCTTCATGATTGTGGTTTCTTAATTTTTTTATTGGCTGCTTGGAAAATTCTATAAGAATTGAGAGATAGTTGATTAATTAGATGAGGAACAAGGGAGTTGAGTTTTGTCGAATTTTGATTTTTATTTCTGCAGTTAAAGATCACATTTTTTTAAGAAGAAATTTATTAAATCATAATTAGTGTTAGAAGATCACATGTAAAAATCACATTTATTTAATTAATATCCACATATTGCTCAGGGAAAGAATGGTTTTTATCCCTCTGTTTCAAACTTAATGCCTTTAATATTGTAAAGTTAAAGATCAGAATAATATGGTATTAGTTGAGAGAGCATGTTCTATATCAACTATTAGTTTTTTTAGAATAATATAGAGCGAAAAAGTCGTACCGTTTGGAGAATATTAGCTGTAGAGATGTGGATGCGTACTTGAATTTGTTATGCAGGTTTTTGGGTTTGGAGAAGATCTAATTGCCTTTCAATGACTTTAAAACTGGTCAACATTGAGAGGATCATGTTTAGGTATAATAGGGAGATAGATTTTTTACTTTCTGCTGCTCTGTGCTGTTTTCTCTTTTGAATTATCACTGCTGAAGTTGCTCATGTTCTGTCATTTGATGTCAAACACAGGCAATCAATGATAAGATACTCTCACTTAACTATGGAGACTTCAGAGCAGAGATTAAGTCTGTGGATGCCCAAGAATCCTTCAGTGGCGGGGTGCATGTCCTTGTGACTGGATATTTAACTGGGAAAGATAACTTGATCCTAAATTTCTGTCAAACTTTCTTCCTAGCACCGCAAGATAGAGGGTACTTTGTCTTGAATGATATGTTTCGATACGTAGAGAATGTCAGTCAACATGATGCAGTCCAGGTTCCAGTAACTGATGTTGAGGCTCCTGTCACGCCACAGCAAAGTAATTGAAACAAATGATTGGTTCTTTCGGCAATACCCTAATTAGCAACTGACGAAGTATTTGTTTTTTAGTTGTTGCAGATCCACTTCCAGTACAGGAGAATCACGTTGCTGAGCAAAACACACCGCCAGTGGAGGAAGCTGATGTAGGAGAAGTTTACAACCCACCTGAGAATGGTGATGTGCCTATTGTTGAAGAGGAAGTGCCTGTGTCTGAGGTTGTTGATGAAGTCCAAGATGGCTCTGAAGTGGTAGTTGAATCTGACACCAAAACTGGGGAAGTTCCTAAGAAGTCGTATGCTTCAATTGTAAGTGGCCATGGGCAACAAATAACTGAAAGCATATTCTTCTTGGTGTATACTTTCAAGGGGTTAATTTGCAATATTAGTACCTCTATATTTATATAGTTAAGACAGTCTAGAACATTTGCTAAGTCTTATTGGTTTTCAAAGATGATCTGCGGAAGGAAAAGGTCTATTGAAGTTTTCTTAATTAGGCAATTTGCAATTTGTTTCAGGTCATGCATCTCAAGGAAAGCGCTGCTACTTTCTCCCCTCCTCCAGCACCTGCTTCGAGGAAGCCTATAGCAAAGAGGGTTGAGCAAGTGAATCAACCAGCCGTCACAGCAACTGATGGCCCAGTTTCCAGCTCAGATAGTGTTGATAACATAAATGACCCAGAAGAAGGCATGTAACTGCAGAGTTTGCTTCCAGTTTTTTGGTTGCATTTTTAATTGTACTTCACTATAATTTGTGTTAATTTCTCATTCTTGTGTTTATTAAACTGCCTCCAGCAGCTGATGGCTACTCAGTCTACATAAAAGGCTTGCCTATGAGTGCGACTGTGGCCTTACTTGCAGACGAGTTCAAGAAGTTTGGGCCTATCAAAAATGGAGGCATTCAAGTCAGAAGTAACAGGGTATGTCTGTTTGTGCTATTTTCCTGCTAATTAAAGAAAAACCTGCATGTGCATTCTGTTGCTATAAGTTCCTCCTTTGCAATTATGGATTCTTTAATCAATAAACTGTTTTATGTCAGCAACAGGGATTTTGTTTTGGATTTGTGGAATTTGAAGTGGAGAGTGCTGTGCAGAAAGCAATCGAGGTATCTCATCTTCACCCCTGCATGCATGTCATGTAATTATAAGTTGTAGAGGATGAGGAAAACAGTTGCCCCCCCCCCNTCATGTTCTATAAGTTGGAGTGGATGAGAGGAACAGTTACTAACATTTCTTTCATCAAGTACAAGTACTTTGGGAAATGCAAAAGAAATCAGTGAGCACCCATATGCCTTGCTTTTATTAGTAGTGTTGAGTAATGATATTGCTGCGAGCCGTTCTTTTCTTTGAAGTTGAGTTTTTTGTCGTTTCGGCTTCACTTTAAACTGCTTTTGTGGAATTAATTAATTGATTTTGTTTCAATGTCGGTTTTAGTTTTACATTATATTGTTTGATGCAATGTTATCAAAGGCGCGCGTAAATCGCGCTTAAGCTCTGAAGCGAGGCTCAAAACATGTTGAGCGCTTCGCCTCTCTTAGCGGGCGCTTTAGTGTTGTTATCAAGGCTCTGAGGCATACTTTTCCTTGCCAACGAGCATAATCCTGAAGAGGCGACACTAAACAATTGATATTTCACTTTATTGTAAATTTTTTTCAATTGCTTTGTCCATATATTTAGTTTTCATGCCTATAGATATTAGTCTTGGACTACACATGCATATTTGTAGCTTCTCTTCATTTGCGCCTTTCTTCATTAAAAACCCACGCTTTATTTGCGCTTAAAGGTTTAACAAACCTTAGAGTTTTTTTGCGCTTTTCGCCTTTGATAACACTGGTTTGATGATTCTAGTATCCAGCTCTTTGGCAGTAATGACTTGGTAACTTTTCTAACTTATGCATAGTAGCTCTATGAAAGCTCATACTGATTTTGACTGCTTTATGCTGGAAGGTTTCTCAAATAAAAGTTGTTGAATTTGAAGTAGTTTGAATGTTAATCTTGTACGATCTGTCAAATGAGTGTGTTGGATCAGATTTTTGAGTTGAAATAGGTTGAGTCAGTGAACAAGTTTTGACCCCACCTCCTGAAATTTGTTTGGGTTATAATGGGCTAAACAATGGGTCATAGCCCGGCCTTTCCAATTCAAAACCGGGTCTTTTTAATATGTAGTTATACAATTGAGCTGCTACATGTCTCAAAACTTTCTCCTCCCTCTCCCAAAACGAAAGACTAATAAAATGTAATGGCAGTTATTTCGCTTGGTGGACTAGTTTGTCCAAGTAAGTCTTTTCCCTCATTATCCAACATCAGTAAATTGATGGCACTGGATTGAGGAAGTACTGTTTTTAAGGTCTTGATTAAATACTGAAGTTGAGTATTTGCTTTTTAACCCCAAATTGACTGTCTCCATCATTGTAATTTCGTCATCTTGCCGCAGATGATCTGGAATTCAATGCCATGTAATTTTTCACTAATTCCGCAGCTGGAATGAAATTTATGCTAATAAGGTTTCTTTGGGTAAGGCTGCGTACAATAGACCCTTGTGGTCTGGCCCTTCCCCGGACCCCCCACATTGTGGGAGCTTAGGGAACCAGGCTGCCCCCTTTTTAGGTTTATTTGGGTAATTTCTTACATATTAATGTGGACTATTAAGGTATTCCTAATTGACCTAAACTTTTGCATCAGTTGATTTGTGCTGCCTATCAATGAAGTTTACTCCTTGTCTAACCTGTAAAAATTCTGTCGGGTTACATTACATGTTTCTGGGTAAAATTTGGTATTGTCCAAGTTAAGTAAATGTTCCTTGCACACAACCCATTGAAGTGTGGCGGCTTGCACTTTTGTGGGTCAATCACATTGGGCCTCAATTAACAATTCTTATCGTCACCTCAGCCAGTTTTGCAAATATAAAACTTATCTCCTCTGCATTTATTTTGCACTATTTTCCTTTTTGTCATCTCTAAAAGAGGTTGACATGTTTGTAGATTTAGAAACTAGATTTCTTCTTTCCCATTTGATATTTGTCATGAGTTGTTGTAAACCCCACTAGATGAAAAAACAGATTGTAAGGTACAAGAGTATATTTGACATGTGGCTATAGTCTATACTATGCATTCCAAGTTGTTCCCTGTTGTTCCCTGTAGAAACTTTAAATTGTGTCGTTCAAGGGGATGAAAATTACTTTAGAGGCAAGAACTGTTAAATCTGGTTTGGAAGATTTCATGTGGTAGGTCTCGGAAGCAGATGGTGGTTTTGTTGAATATGCACTTTGGGTCATGTTGGTATGGTTATCATTTAGGCTAGTATGCATGCTAGTACTCCTTGCTTGTGTTATACCTCATCCAATTTGTTCCTTTGCCCCCACTCAGTTTTCTTTTGGGCTTCCTTTGCTTCAGGCTTCTCCAGTACTAATCGGTGGACGGCAAGCTGTGGTCGAGGAGAAGAGGTCTACCAATTCTCGAGGTATGCTTAACGATTGTCTGTTGGAAGTGATTAGAATTGACAAATGCGTAGCCAATAGGAAAAATTTAAATAATTGCATATTCGACATGTGTTGTGTTGGGTATAGTAAAGGACATGTTTCTATAATTACTGCGTCCTTTCTGATTGAGGAGAATATTATCTCGTTTTTCCGCTTTCCTGAAATGGCATTTTTAAGGGGCTGTTAATGTTTTTTTTATGTACATAGTGGAGCAGGGGGTAGGGCTGCGCTGCTTTATTATGGATCTTAAGAAGGAAAATGTCTAAAATTTGGACTTCACGAATCACTCCTAGAAAGTGTAGCAACATTATTACCTTTTTACCGTGAATTTAATTGTCTTTTCCCTATTGCAGGTAACACCAGAGGTAGGTTTCAATCTGGAAGGGGTGCTGGATTCAGGAACGATGGTGGAAGAGGGCGAGGAAATTATGGAGGTGGCAGGGGCTATGGTCGAGATGATTTCAATGGAAGAAATGAGTTCAACAACAGGGGTGGCAGTCGTGGGGGGTCATCAAACCGCGGAGGAGATGGATATCGCCGAACTGACAACACAGGTGGGCGAATGAATCGTGGTGGTGGGGTGCCTAATGGAACAGCTAAAAACACGGCAACCCGCTATTCTGCTACAGCTTGAATAGTAGTAAGCTTAGAGCGAAATGAGAGTTGGTATTATTATTTGAATCGACTTTTAAATGATTTACTGTTGAGGTGAAAAGAAATTTTGTCAGGAGCTATGATGTTTTCCCAAGAGCTCTATTTGCTAATTTTTCTAGTTAATTTTTTTCTTGTTAATCATAGGTGAGATAGGAATGGAGTTCTTAGAAGATTCCTTTGTGTAGCATATCTAAGCCCCTAGGAAGAGATTATCCCGTCTTTTCTGGGCCTTTTTGTATTGAATTATTGTTTGGGGCTTTTTACTTGTCGTAATCGTGGAAATTTATTTATTTTAACCGTGATTTTACGTTGCTTTATGATCAGGTGCAGCGTAACTTGTCTTTTCGGTTGTCTGTCTTTTATCCTAGTATCGAAAGAAATAGTAGTTATTTTGTTTTTTATAAAGATGGTGTCCGATTAACTTGCACATCTCAACAATTTCATCCATAGTTACTACTACTATTTTTTATTTTTATTTTATCGAAATAGACATTTGAAAATTCTATTCATCAAAGCTTTAGACAGACGCTAATGAAATCGCCTAGTATTGTTTTTGTCTTGGGATTGGATTTTGGTCTCCAAATTCATCGACTGTTAGGCCGCACAGGTTAAGCAGGCTAAACATTGATGCTTCTCATCTGCCCATTGTGCCGGTGCTCATCTAAGTACCAGTTCACAATGAATGTAACTGAATTTTGTTGGCGTACAGCACCATGTCCATCAGAATCATGTACGACATAATAAATGTATACAGGCTGAAAAAAGTCTAAACTGGTCTCACTTGCATATGATAATTAACGACACACTTAGGGGTCGTTTGGTTGGAATACGATTTATACCGGTATAAATTATATTGAGATAAGTTATGCTGGGATTAGTTATGCTGGGATTGTTGTTTATTCATTGTTTAGTATGTTGTATTAAGAATGACAATTGCATAATTTCTAAGAAGAATGTATAAGTTATACCGGTGCTAATTACCTCACCTGGTATAAGTTATCCCAATGTTAAAATTAACACCAGGATAACTTATACCTGGTTTGCTAACCAAACAGGGTATTAAGGTGGTATTAAATTTTTATACCACCCTTATACCTTCTTATACCTCATACCAAATGACCCCTTACTGATTAATGACTTCATAAGCATCTGAAAGAAGGCATTTAAAGCCGTTGCCTTTAGGAGTTAATCTGCAAATCACTAAGCAGTCTTGGGGTACTATTTAGTACTGTTAACGAAAGAGTTCACCTGCAAACAAGATGGTTGTATAGGAACCTCTAAGTGGTCGTTTGGTTTGAATATAGGTTATGCTGGGATAAGTTATCCTGATATTATTTTTATACATTGTTTGATATGTTGTATTAAAAATGACATTTGCATAACTTCTAAGAAGGTATAAGTTAACTCGACACTAATTATCCCACCACCTACAAGGTATAAGTTATACCGGTATTAATTTTAATCCCGGGATAACTTATCCCATATTTGCTAACCAATGTATTAAGGTGGTATTAAGTTTTTATCCCAACACTGTTTGTACTTATACCTCGTAATGACCCCTAAATCTATGCACTAATAACTTGACATGCATCCCATACTCGAGACGAAAACACATGTGACCTACAGACTACACAGAGTGACGAAATAAAATACCAAAAAAATAATGTTGCTTAATCATGAATTCTGAAGTACATTACTACCCACAAAATTGCCAATATCCAAACTCCGACAGTAGCCTTCTGAACTAAATAGAACTTGCTATATTATTTTAACTTCTGGTCCATCCATAAAAATTCAACACCATATAGACAATTGAAAACTAAAACACCAAACTACTGTTGATAAAAAACGCGAAGATCTGGATAGACAAAATACCAGCTAAGGCATATAAATGTGAGCACTAATTTTCCGTGTGAGAGAGCAACGACAAGTGATGTTAAGGGATGCTTGTAGGAATAGCTTGTTAAACCCATGAAGCATAAATCCACCTGACCTCATTTATTTAAAGACCGAAATTACATGCCTGCACGTACTCATTTTCATAATCCACATACTTTGTCCAAAGAGGCCGGAATTGATTCATTGCAATATCAAGCCATGGCTTCATATTCCCATTAAAGTGGACAACTGCAGCATTATTGATCTCATCCATGCTTATGCTTGGATTGTAGCCAAGCCCCAACACATGCCAAGATTTATCGAGTGGCTTCGTAGTAGAATAAAATGTGATTAAACCTGGAGGCAGTGTACCCAATTTCCATAAGGTTCGGTTTTCGTTCTGCAAAGAATACAAACTCCATTAGTTAAAATAGTATCAACTTGTAATACAAATTATACTAGCCTAACTAATTCAAACGCAGTGCAGCATGACACTTCAGAAATTGGAAAATTTGCTTTAATGGAAACAGCTGTGAAAGCTAGCATCTCTCACTGACTTAATCTACCGGAAGCAGGACACCATGCTTAATAACCTCTTCAGATCTATAACTACTGGACATGGTTTGTGAAGAGCTCAAAACAAACAACGTCAAGTAACTAAATCACCGAGAGTCACTAATTCAAGATATGAAGAAAAAGTAAATGAAACAAAAGATGTACACATGTTCACATGTATTGTATGCATGTGAGCATGCGTCCACAGAGAGACAGAGAGAGAGAGAGAGGGGAGAGAGAGAGACCTATGAGTTTTCCTATAGATCAGAAATGCAGATTTAAGCTTAATAAGAAACGTGCAACACGACAACAAGCCAAGCTAAACAAGAACTAACCATGTAAACTACATTTTTGGAATGAAGCATAACTACTCTCTCTGTACCAATAAACATGCACTCTTTGCTTTTTAGTTTATCCGAAAAGAATGATACTTCCTTATATTTGGAAACATTTGAACTTTGAACTTCTCATTTTACTCTTAATGATATACTTTTAGCCATAAAAATATGATATGTTTAAGACTACAAGTTCCAAAAGTCTTCCTTTTTTTCTTAACCTTCGTGCCTAGTCAAACACTGTCACATAAAATGAAACGGAGGCAGTAAATCTTACCAGACTCTGCCAGTAATGGTATTCCTCAGTGAGCTTCTCCCTCCTCCAAGCATCCAAGTCAAAGAAGTTCATTCCATAAGCCCATGCACAAGCTTTGGGGTTGAACTTCTCCTTGATCAAAGGATGTGAGAAATTCATGTATTGTGCATAACGATGGAATGAACCAAAACATGTCTCCACAGCTCCATTCACCTTACCATCCATATCTATCTTCCATAAACCTGTCAAATCCTTCTGAACAACTATATCATCATCCAAGAACAATATTCTGTGCAACTTGGGGTACAGTTCTGGTAAATAGAATCTAATGTGGTTCAATATTGAGAGATACTTCGGGTTCCTGAATTTCATATTAGTTGTATCCTTTGTTGCATTCTCGAGCTTATTCTCGAAGTAAAACTGCTGTAGTTTTGCAGATTCAAGTTGTTTAAGTACCGGAACATAGGAGGAATTCAGGAACTTATAATCGTCGACGGACTTCACTTCAATAAAAGCCCCATTATAGTCTTTCATCTTGAACATAACTTGCATAGCCCCAAGATTCATTTTATCAGTCACCACATGAAACACATGCTTCGATGGGTCTTTTGAGTGTTTAACTGCCGAATTCACCACAACTGAAGCAGCAAGCACATTGTCAGAGAAAATTGCATAATGATAAAGATTAGGATCCTCGAATTCTGGTGGAGTAGGCTTCATATCATCAGTATACTTATCTGGATGTGCGATTCTCTCTTCCATTAACTTCATTGCCAAACAATGCACGCTCTTCGGGATCGACTTTGCAGCAATCAAGCTCGAGAAAGCACCTTGCTTCTTCGCCTTCGTTAGCTGCTCATTGACAGCAAAAATTGTATCTTTCAGCTTCTGAATCTTTAATTGATTATCAAATGACTCTTTTGCCTCAGCAACAACTTGTCGCGTGACTTTAATCCGTTCCTTCACCTCTTTCTCAAACTGCCTAAGCACCGACTCGTTCATAGAGTTCCCGTCCGAGTCAAATAGTGTGCGGTATGAAGGCTTTGAAATCAGATCTGTAAAGTTCCTAGATAACTCAGCAAAAACTCGAACGAGCTTTGAGTTCTCGAGCTTCAACTTCCGAGCATAGGAAGCATAAGCTAGAGCCAATGCACGGTGATCATCTGCTTGCTTCTTAATCTGATCAAGCCTTGGCTTCAATGGATCGGATTTCAAAGCTAAAACTGATCTTCGTAGTGATCCTCCTCTATATAAATCATGTGAATTTCCCTATTCAACCATAAAAACCAGGTCGTTAATACAAAATCAGAGGTAAAAAGCTACTAACGGATACAGAAAGATCTATGAAAAATTATGCAATTAAGGCATATAAAACTCATAAACTGTAAAGCCTATTTGAATCACTGACACGTAAGCACAGAAACGTAATTTGTGATTCATGAAATGATAATAAGCAATTAAAGCTTTCTAGATTAAGATCTTAGTAACTTGAAAGAATATGCATACTTAATAAGAAAAAAATAACAGTATATCGAGTGTATAGTTTTGCTAAAGTTAAAGTTTCCAGATTGAGATCTTAGTGACTTAATAAGAAGAAAAAAACTCACATCAATATTGAGTATTGAGTTTCACAACAAAAAAACACAATCAAGGTTTTCCAGATTGAGATCTTAATAACATGATAACATGTGCATACTTATGAAGAGACACTTCGCAAAAATATAAAGTAAACAGTTTCATCAAAGTATCAGAATAAAACATGTCCAGATTGAGATATTAGTGACTAGAGATGAAGTGACAACTTAATAAGAAAAATACAGAAACAAATACAATTGAAGCTTCCAGATTGAGATCTTAGAGACTTAATAGGAAAATAAATCACAATTTATTTAGTAAGATGAAAGTAACAAAAATATTAAGTAATGAGTTTCATAAAAAGAAATCACAATAAAAAATGTCCAGATTAGATTATTAGTGACTAGAGAAATGTGACTACTCAATTAGAAAAAAAATTACAGAATAAAGAGTTTCTCTTGACCACCGACAGTTTGATAGGGTAACAGACAGCAAATCAATGCTCATAGATAAAGTGAGAAAGGAGAAATGTTAGGGAAAGTACTTACGACGGAGAGATCGGAGGGATCGGAGGAGGAAGTGAAGAGAAAAGAGAGAGATAATAAAAGGAAGACAGCGACAGTGAGAAAAGAGGCGAAGAGCTTGAACGTGAGCCGAATTCCGGTGCCGGAAACGGCGATGCTCCGATCGGAAAATGGAGTTCGGTAGGAGCTCCGGAGAGCCATTTTTCGTTGGAGTGAGAAATCTCTGAGAAGGCTATCTGGGTTTCACTCTTTTGGAGTATTTATTTATTTATGAGTGTGTGATTATTTCACACTGGTGGAGGAATTGAAGAAATTGGAGAGAGGCAATTGGCGAGTGAAGAAGAAACGCGGATTTGACGGTGGAGTTTGGGTGTGGGTCCCATTCTGTTAAGCAATGTGGGTCCCGATCTCGATCTAAGCTTTATTTATGACTTATTATGAGTTAAAGATGACACATGTGTCCATAAAAATAAAATTATTTATTTTTATTATTTATTTATTTTTATCTATTAAACTAATTATATTTTCTATGCATAGTAGTTTTTGCGAGAAATTTTCTCTTTTTTTTTCAATTCTTTTTATTTCTATGCTTCTTTTCTTTTTTACTTTTTTTTCTTTCTTTTCTCCTTTTCTTCTTGTTTTTTTCTTTTTTCTCTTTTATTCATTTAATTTAGTCCAAATCGTATTATTGTTATTTCTACAGTAACTTATTTCACACTCAAATTTGAATCCTTCATTTTTTTTTATATTTTTTTATTCCTTGTTCCTTTTCTAATTCCGCGTCATTGCCATGCAAACCTTGATCTCCTTCTCTACAAATATCAGTATACAATCTACCATTAGCAACAACACAACCAGTTATGGAGAAAAAAACATAATCTACGGCCACCAAATCTCCATATATACTAGTTAGAATAGAAATGATAATAAAATATTAGAAAATGCAATAAAATATAAGTAGCAAAAATGACTTTTAGTACCATGTGATACCAATATGGTATACATGTATACCAACAGAGTATATGATTGCTCTAGAATATTGTTACGGCTATCTGCGACTATACTACTGTGCCAAAATATTAAATGATGCAATAAAAATATGAGAAAATTACATGCTTGCATTGGAAGCTAAATATTTGCAAAGCAACTTGCTCATTCCGTATACTAATAGGGTATATAGTTGTATGAGGTCGTTCCAACAATTACCTATAACTATAAAAACTACTACATAATACACATAATATATGTCCACCGACACAAAAAAATTCCAGCACTGCAAATCATGTTCATATAAATAATTTCATAATAGAATTTACTTAAAAATGCAGCTAAAACAACCAAAGAAATGTTCAAACTACTATATGATACCAATATGACATATAACTATACCAACATGGTATACAGTTTTACTGATCAATTCTCGCAACCATATAACTATACTACCATTACATAATGCACATGCATAAAGAGAAAAATAAAAAAATAGTGTACCACATATTAATATAATAAAATATTTTAAGTTATTGTACTGTATTACTATTATTAAAAGAAATCAAATAGTGTACAAATAAATACATCTAATACAACCAAAAAATAATTCAAATAGCATATGATACCAATATAGTATATAGATATACAAATAAGGTATATAGTTGTACGGGGTCATTCCAACAACGGCAAATAAATATAAAAACTATTACATAATACAAAAAATATGTGTCCATAGGTGCAAGAAAATCCAACACAGCAAAACATGATCATATAAATCATTTCAGAATAGAATTCACTTAAAAAATGTAGCTAAAACAACCAAAAAATATTTTAACTACCATATGATACCAATATGACTTATAATTATACCAATAGGATATACAATTCTACTAATTAATTTCAGGCAACTATATATGACTATACTACTATTACATAATACACATGCATAAAGAGAAAAATAAAAAAATAGTGTACCACATATTAATATAATAATGTATTTCAAGATACTGTACTATAATACTATTATATAAAACAAACGCATAAAGAAAAAATCAAAATAATCACATAATACACGTGCATAAAGGAAAATTAAAAAAATTCAAGATACTTTACTATGCTACTATTACTAAAGAAAAATCAAATAGTGTACCGATTAAATATTGCTAATACAACCAAAAAAATATTCTAACTAACATCAGTATAGTATATAGCTAACGAGGTGATGAGAGTCCGTGCGTAGCTACTATTATGCCATGTCCGGGTAGCCTAGGACCCACTAGCATGCCTTACCCGTTGTACCTGTGATCTTGTATGTGATAGTAGACTGCTAATATAATCGAAAATTGTAATTTAATGACTAAGTAAGATTAGAGTTTATTTTCTAAATCATCTAAAAAGAGAATTTATTTCCTTCTCGGGCAATTGTACTTCCAAAGAAGGTTGTGTTATTAAACGTTATATAAACTCGGCAAGTGAATTTCAATAAAAGGGATTTAAATATTATTTGTGGTTTTTAAAAGAGAAATCGGTCATTTATTTGAGTATTGGTGTTCCCGACGTATTCGGGGTGAATTGTTGATTGTACATGTCTGCATGTAACCGCTTCGCAATTTACATTTCGCGAGCAGAGTGTTATTTCCCCTACTCTCATGGGAGCGGGCTGTACGCCACGACGGATTTAGAATGCACTTTTGGTACGGGCCGTTTGATCCTCGAAAATGCATAGATATGATTATTATATTGATAGGTGCACTTATGGGATGGGCCGTTCGATCCTCGGCAGTGCACAAAGAGGATTATTATATTGATAGATGCACTTTTGGTACGGGCCATTCGATCCTCGGCAGTGCATAAACATGAGTATTTTATTGAGAGGTGCACTTTTGGTACGGGCCATTCGATCCTCGGCAGTGCATAAACATGAGTATTTTATTGAGAGGTGCACTTTTGGTACGGGCCGTTCGATCCTCGGAAGTGCACATAGTTGATTATTATGACGGCTAAGGCCGATTGTCCTTACCCCGTATGCGCATGCTAATTATTAAATATTTTCATGATTTTTGAAGTGATAAGATATTTGGGGGAAAATAAAGAAGAAATTATTTATTTAAGATATTTTGAAAAATAATGAGAAAGCGGTAACTGGTTGTTTATTTCCAGCATTTACTTGGGTTTCAGTGCCTTATATATATGCTGTTTTACTACATTCGCATGCCTATTGTGTTCATCTTATACTGTTAATTAATTTGCTGGCCCTTAGTGAGTGTCTAATTCGACCTCTCGTCACTACCTCTCTGAGGTTAGGCGTGCGACTTACTGAGCGCACGTTATTTTTGTACTCATGCTACACTTGTTGTGCATTTTTATTGCACAAGTACTTTCATAGCAATGTGGAGGGTTCGGAGACTTAGGCGAGCTGCATCATCCGGAGGCGATCCACAGCTAACGGAGTCTCCCTCGTACTGTATTTACTTTCAGTTTATATTCCCTTGTCTAATTTGTATTCCGGACAGGCTTTGTGATGTTTGTATAAATTCTTAGAAATTGCTCATGCACTTGTGACACCGGGTTCTGATAAGTGTTGGGTTATATTCGTTAAAGTGTAGTATTCAAACCATTATTTTTAACTAACAGATTGTTATTGGTTAATATGTAATAAAGTGAAAGGAAATATTTTAATAAATGCTTAAAAACCGAAAAGTTATTTCGATTAATTAATGTTTTGGCTTGCCTGACATTGATGTCCGACGCCATCACGACCTTATGGATTTTGGGTCATGACAACATGGTATCAGAGCGCTAGGTTCCCGTAGGTCTCACGAGTCATGAGCAAGTCTAGTAGAGTCTTGTGGATCGGTACGGAGACGTCTGTACTTATCTTCGAGAGGCTACAGGGCTGTTAGGAGTACTTCCCTTCTTGATTCCTCATTGTGCGAGTTGATTCCTTTGAGGCTTATGCCTATGTTTATTCCTACTCAATCTTACGTGTCTCAAAACGCTTTCTATGAATCAGGAACTTGAGGAATTGAAATGGTGCTACCGATGTAATTCCAGAATTTGAGGAATTGAAATGGTGCTACCGATGTAATTCGAGATGTTTCCATGTGTAATTGGTTGGGGCTGTTGTTATGGCCATGCAAAGGAATAGTATGTTGTTTCAGCTCAGTAGCTGTGTTTCTGGGAGCCTTAAGGCTATGCTCAGGTAGTGATGATGCTTGCGATTGGTTATCATGTGATGTCGATATGATGATAGAATCCTTGCCCGTATATTGGGGGTGATGAATAGTTTGAGGGGAGGTCTTCCCAGAGTGTGATTTCGAGATTTCGGTATTCTAGTGCTGACAGAGGAAAGGTATTTGGGTTATGAATGGTCCAGTTGGGATTGATAAAGTAGTAAGACTTGGTGTCTTCAAGCGAGGTGGGATATGCACCTGTGACGTGTAATCGCCGTCATTGATCGAATGGAATGTGTTAAGTTTGTCGGTGCTATGATTTCTTCAGTTGCATGGGGTCAGAGTATTGAGAAGAAGTATTGAAGAATGCGGTTGGCAGAGATTGATCCTGAAGTGAGGCTAGGCGGTGGTTCCATTTCTAGAAGGCCAGGTGTAAGAAGTGGAAGTCGAGTAACTGCAAAGTGGGGGAAGCGACATCATAGCTTGGAATTTGAAGATATTGTCGTGCATTTAATGGATGTCCATGAGGAACAGACAGACTAGTAAATTTGATAAATGAAGTAGGGTGTAGGATGGGTATTGAAGTCTCAGAGAGCGTGCATTTCAACATCGTTGGAAGGTGTCCGTGGGTGATTTCCACAGGTGGGTTATCTTCTGTGAATAGGTTAGCGATGGCGGGGTTGGCAGGTCTCGGTGAGGGGTTCTAGTGGCTAATCGGTAGGAGGCAGAATGTGTGAGTGGTGCTAGAGAATTTGGGTATTTAGGGAGTGCTAGCAAGAAGATTTGGAAGAATTGGACGGATTGGTTGAGCAAGATCGTGTTATCAAAGGAGAAAAGATCTCGGCAGGGTCTAGAGTGGTGCAAGGAGTAGCTTTGGGCTAAGTGGGGGAGTCCTACCATCTGCGGTTGGGTTGTAGGGTTGTCTTCTCATAGGGCTGCGGATTGTCGGCGTATTGGAAAGTTATTTCAGCTAAGGGAAATGAGTAAAATGGTAATTGTGCGTGGGATTTGATGAATATGTGCAAAAGTTGGCCCTGTCGGGCCAGGGTTAGGCTTTGGAAGATTCAGAATTTTGCTTAAAGCATAGGTGAGTTATCAGGGTAGTGACTCGGTCACGTGTTTCCTTGAAAGGGGTGTTCATGTGCTAGAAGAGCCTTGGAGTTGATTGTATTCGGGGCCAGTTAGAGTGCATGACTCTCAATAGCGGTCCTAGTGAGTTCAAAAGTTAAGAATGCGACATTTAAGGGTTTCAGGCAGCAATATGATCGAGAAACGAGCTTTTGCAGAGTAATTTCTGAGAAAAAAGAGGATGGTTGGAATGTTCTATGATATTTCAACATGTAGTATGGTATTGGAGGAGTGAGAGAAAATAAACTTCGGATTGTAGAAAGATTATCAGGAGGGTATGCGATGGGTTGCGATATTTACGCAGCATAGTCTCGTGAATCAAGGTCACTCGGGATGAGTGAGGGTTGAGTTTGTTATGAGTTGAAGGGCGTTGCTATTATTCCTGAGGAAATTGAAGATGATTAAAATAAGATAGATTGATTAGCCATGGTTGAAATGGCACATTTACGGCAGTGATCAGTTCCTTCGATGTGATTAAGTTATGCATGTGGTTTGTGCCGGTGTGTGCGGGGCTTGTCGACCGTCGTAATGGATTTCATATGGGAGCATTTGAGTGCTAGGGCCTGTCAGGTGTAGGCGGACCCCGGAAGGGTTATAGTGGTATAGACTACTACTTAAGGATTTGCATGTTGGGTGATTGTGGGAATTCACTCGTGTGTTATGATGGTTCTCTTGAATGGAGTTAAGTAAAAGGTTTCTATAAGATGAAGTGTTCACCCTATTGGTGGTTAAGAAGTTATGATGGAATTCTTGCATTACCTCATATTGGCAGGTTAGGTGCGGTAAGCAGTTTGTAACTAGGAGTAAGAATCGAGATTGCGGTTCGGTGATGATAAGGATGTCATGAGCTCGGAAGAGCAAGAAAAAGGTGATTTGAAAGTTCAGTATAAGCTGGTGTTATCTTCAGTGTCACCTGAGATTGATATTCGGTAGAAGAGGCTTTGTACCCTGGTCATGGGTTCTTGATGTGTCTTGTTGCCTTGTGTGGAAGGTCGTGGAAGTCTGACCGCGAAGAGATTATATGAAGTGTGACATGTAGTCACTTGATGGATTGAAGATTTGGACTGAGTATAAAGAAGTGCACTGTTGTGTGTTTGAGAAGTTATGCCTGAGAGGCGTTCAGTTCATTTGGTTGTGGATTGTGGGGTGTTTGTCCCGGCTATGATGGTTGTTCTTGCATATTATGAGAGAAAGTGGGCTATTGTGGACCCAGGTAGAGCTATTAGCTTAGTTTGGTGCGAGCAAGGTAGACTCGATGATTGTGAATGGATTTAAATATGATTATGGGCTCCGTATGAGCCATACATGTTCATTTCAGTAGAGCGCTTTTCATGGGAAGGTATTAGCACAACAAATGTTGCTCCGTCTTCGTCAAATTCATGTGATATTGTGATTGTGCCGTGCGAGTTGTGAAACAACTTGATAATTTCCTATGTGTTGAGGTCCCGCGTAGTGGGGATGTTATGTGAGCAGGATAGCTCTTGAGATCCAGAGTGTATAATATATATATATATATACATATATAGCACCTCAGTTGTGTTTGAGTTTTGTTGTATATGTCTTTATCAGTCTCCCCAGGATGGTATTATGCACTTAGCGTGCTTGTGATTGATATTCAGTAATTTGTAATAGTGAGCAAATCAGCTCCGTATTTATGTCTTCTTATGTAAATTCTATGTGTGGATCGGGTGGCACGCCGTCACGGGTATGTTATTTGGATCGGGTTTCACGCCACAACAGTGTGATGATGAGGAGGGTTAATATATATTTATTTTCTTATGTTTTAGTTGCGTGAGTCGAATAGTCCCTTCCTGAGTCATTTCTTATTTATCATGTTCGAGTTATAGCCTATTGGCGCGATGTGGTATCCTATGAGGCTGTTGGTTAGATTTGGGGTGATTTGTTGTCTGAGCAGTTCATACTGGGTGAGATGAGATTCTTGGATCCGGGATCAGTGCGATAAGGTTATGTGAAGTGTATATTAAAGAACAAATACCATTAATCAGGTTCATAATGAAGTGATGATTCTAATCAAGATGAGGTATTCAAGGATTTGTTAACTCTGCTGTTGGGTATGAATTTCTGCACATCTCCTCCGTTATGGTGGTATCGTCAGCATTATAGTGGGATGTATATTTGTTATAAGTGCATTGGGAGCACCAGATTCGTGAAATCTTGGCTATTAAGATTCAGGGAGTGCCATTGTGGTCAGATGATGAGTTATGCGGTGCATGGTGCTGATTCAGCAAAGGCATGTAGTCATGTTCTGGTATGTCATGTGGTAATTGATCCGGTGTTTATATATTGGAACTAGGCCTGGCAGAGAAAATTTCAGGTATTGGAACTAGGTTCTGAGCTTATTATATGGATAAAAGAAGAAATCTTCAGATTTGATCAAGCTGATGTACTCAACTGGGTTGTGGTAGCACGGGCAGGTGCTCGAAATGTTAAACGGTGATTTCAGGTAGCTCCAGAGCTGTTCTTAGCACGTTCGAGGACAAACGTCGGTTTAAGTGGGGGAGAATGTAACGACCCGACCGGTCGTTTTGGGCTCTAGCGCATCGTTCAGCGGTTTGAAGTTGTGAGCAACTTCGTTTCAGGTGTTATGACTTGTAGGTGTGGTCGAAATTGAATTTCGGGAAGTTTAGAGTTGACTTGGAAAGAAAAAATTCTCATTTCAGAAGCCTTAAGTTGGAAGAATCAACTAAGATTGGAATTTTGAGTAAACGACCTCCGAATCAGGATTTGAAGGTTCCTGCATGTTCGTATGATGATTTCGGACTTGGGAATATGTTCGAATCAAGTTTTGGATAACCCGGGAATGTTTCGATGCATAATGTGGAAGTCAACATTTTTGAGGAATTTCATAAATTTGAGCTTGAAGTGAATTTCAGAGTTATTGATGTCCGTTTGGGATTCCGAGTCTGGGAACAACTTCGTATGGTGATTTTGGAGTTGGGAGCGCGATCAGAAGTGAATTTGGATATCCGTAGGTCATTTTGAAGTCATTTTGCTAAAGATAGAAATTTGAAGGTTTTTGAGAAATCCGACCGGAAGTGGAAGTTTTGATATCAAGGTCGAATGAGATTCCGGAAGTTGGAGCAGGTCCATAATGTTGAATATGACTTGTGCGCAAAATTTGAGGTCAATCGGACGTGATTTGATAGGTTTCGGCATCGGATGTAGAAATTGGAAAATTCTAAGTTCATAAAGTTGGGATTTCAGAGCGATTCGTAGTTTCAATGTTGTTTGATGTGATTTGAGGCCTCGAGCAAGTCCACATTATGTTTTGGAACAGTTTGGTATGATTGGACGGGGTCCCGGGGGCCTCGGGTGGATTTCGGGTGGTTAGCGGATCAAGTTGAGAGTTTGGAGAGGCTGGTTTTGCTGTCATCTAGTGTAAACCGCACCTGCGAGGATTTGGCCGCAGGTGCGGCTAAGGAGGCTGCATGTGTGGAAGTTTTGGGCGCACCTGCGGAAGCACATGTGCGATTAAGGGGTCGCAAGTGCGGAAATGGGCCTGGGAAGATTGTTTTTAAGCAAGAATTTGGTCATTTCTTCACCATTTTCATATGCCATGGGCGATTTAGAGGAGATTCAAGGAGAGGATTTCATCAAGGATCGCAAGGTAAGTAATTTCTTCACGTTTTTGAATGTAATACAAGATTATATGCATGTATTAGGCATGGAAATTGGTAGGAATTTGGGGAATTATTGAAGCAACCTAGAAATTTGGTGAATTGGAATTTAGCCACAAATTGAGCATGAATATTTGAGTAAATTATATTTTGAGTTAGTAAGTCTATGGGTAGAATATATCTTCGAGAAATTTCGGATTCCGTGCACGTGAGCCCGAGGGCATTTTGGTTATTTCACTGAGCGGGGTTGGAAAAGTATATAATTTAAATTTGTTGTGATTATTAGGATGAATTTTCATTGCTTTGCCGTTATGTGGTAGTTCGGAGCGTTGTGCGCCTGTTGGAGTCATCGGAAGGGCTTGGAAGCCGGTATTGAAATTTCGGAGCGAGGTAAGTCTCCTTTCTAACTTTGTGAGGAGGAATTGTCCCCCTAAGTGAATTAATTAGGTATGTGCTATTGTCTTCGAGGGCTACGTATGCACGAGGTGATGGGAGTCCGTGTGTAGCTACTATTATGCCATGTCCGGGTAGCCTAAGACCCACTAGCATGCCTTACCTGTTGTACCTGTGATCTTGTCTGTGATAGTAGACTGCTAATATAATCGAAAATTGTAATTTAATGACTAAGTAAGATTAGAGTTTATTTTCTAAATCACTAAAAAGAGAATTTATTTCCTTCGCGGGCAATTGTACTTCCGAATAAGGTTGTGTTATTAAACGTTATATAAACTCGGCAAGTGAATTTCGAAAAAAAGGATTTAAATACTATTTGTGGTTTTTAAAAGAGAAAACGGTCATTTATTTGAGTATTGGTGTTCCTGACGTATTCGGGGTGGATTGTTGATTGTACATGTCTGCATGTGACCGCTTCGCAATTTATATTTCGCGAGCGGAGTGTTATTTCCCCTACTCTCATGGGAGCGGGCCGTACGCCACGACGGATTTAGATGCACTTTTGGTACGGGCCATTCAATCCTCGACAGTACATAGATATGATTATTATATTGAGAGGTGCACTTATGGGACGGGCCGTTCGATCCTCGGTAGTGCACATAGAGGATTATCATATTGAGAGATGCACTTTTGGTACGGGCCATTCGATCCTCGGCAGTACATAGACATGAGTATTTTATTGAGAGGTGCACTTTTGGTACGGGCCATTCGATCCTCGGCAATGCACAAAGTTGATTATTATGACGGCTAAGGCCGGTTGTCCTTACCCCGTATGCGCATGCTAAATTGTTAAATGTTTTCATGATTTTTGAAGTGATAAGATATTTGGGGGGAAATAAAGAAGAAATTGTTTATTTAAGATATTTTGGAAAATAATGAGAAAGCGGTAACTAGTTGTTTATTTCCAACACTTACTTGGGTTTCAGAGCCTTATATATATGCTGTTTCACTACCTTCACATACCTATTGTGTTCATCTTATACTGTTAATTAATTTGCTGGCCCTTAGTGAGTGTCTAATTCGACCTCTCGTCACTACCTCTCTGAGGTTAGGCGGGAGACTTACTGAGTACACGTTGTTTTTGTACTCATGCTACACCTGCTGTGCATTTTTATTGCACAGGTACTTTAATAGTAATGTGTAGGGTTCGGAGACTTAGGCGAGCTGCATCATCCGGAGGCGATCCGCAGCTGACGGAGTCTCCCTCGTACTGTATTTACTTTCAATTTATATTCCCTTGTCTAATTTGTATTCTGGACAGGCTTTGTGATGTTTGTATAAATTCTTAGAAATTGCTCATGTACTTGTGACACTTGGTTCTGGGAAGTGTTGGGTTATATTCGTTAAAGTGTAGTATTCAAACCATTGTTTTTAACTAATAGATTGTTATTTGGTTAATAAGTAATAAAGTAATGGAAATATTTTCATAAATTCTTAAAAACCGGAAAGTTATTTCGATTAAATAATGTTTTGGCTTGCCTGACATTGATGTTCGGCGCCATCACCACCTTATGGATTTTGGGTCGTGACAGTCCACTCCGCTTGATCGTCCGTCTGTGGGTGGAAAGTTGTGCTGAGATTTACCTGAGTACCCAAACCTTGCTGAAATTTCTTCCAAAAGTTAGCTGTGAACTGGGCCCCTCGATCCGAGATAATAGATACTGGAGTGCCATGGAGCCTGACTATTTCTTTGATATACAACTGAGCGTACTATTCTGCAGTATTGGTGGACTTGACTGGCAAGAAGTGAGCTGATTTCGTGAGCCGATCCACTATTACCCAAACAGAGTCGAACCTACGTGGAGTGCGAGGTAACCCCACCACAAATTCCACATTGATCATCTCCCATTTCCACATCAGTATTTCCATAAGCTGCGTCAATCCACCGGGCCTCTAATGCCCGGCCTTCACTTGCTGACAAGTCGGACACCTAGCCACAAACTCCGCCACACCCCTCTTCATACCATCCACCTATAAATCTCTTTGAGATCATGATACATATTCGTAGAACCTGGGTGTACTGAATACCTGGAGTTGTGAGCCTCTGCCATTACCCTCTTTCGAAGATCATCCACATCTGGAACACATAACCTCTATTGACACCGTAGGACACCGTCATCATTGCTGAGTGAGAATGCTGAACTCTTGTGATTCAAAATTGCTTCCCTCAATTGTGCCAAAGCCGGATCCCTGAATTGCTTTCCCTTGACTTCTGCTACAAGCAAAGACTCCGCTCCATTATGCACCACGACATCCCCTTCGTCTGAGGTCAAAAGAGTGACCCCCAGACTAGCCAACTGATAAACCTCCCGAGCCAAAGGCCTCTGACCTGCTTCCAAATGAGCCAAGCTACCCATGGATTTCCGACTAAGAGCGTCGGCTACCACATTCGCCTTCGCTGGATGGTACAAAATATTCATATCATAGTCCTTGAGCAATTCCAACCACCTCCGCTGCCTTAAGTTCAACTCCTTTTGTTTGAATAAATACTGAAGACTCTTGTGGTCTGTGAACGCATCCACATGAACCCCATAAAGATAATGCCGCCATATTTTTAATGCAAACACAACCGCCGCGAGCTCCAAATCATGCGTCGGATTAATCTTCTCGTGATTCTTGAACTGTCTAGAAGCATATGCTATTACCTTACCACATTGCATCAATACACACCCCAAACCAACCCTTGAAGCGTCACAATACACCACAAACCCTTCTGAACCTTCTGGCAAGGTCAACACTGGCTCCGTAGTCAATCTTAATTTCAATTCCTGAAAACTCTTTTCACAAGCATCGGACCACTGGAACTTAACCGCCTTCTGCGTTAGTTTAGTCAATGGGTAGGCGAGGGTAGAGTATCCCTCCATGAACCTCTGATAATACCCAGCTAGACCCAAGAAACTGCGAATCTCTGTCAGGGTCGTTGGCCTAGGCCAATCCTTCACCGTTTCAATCTTTTGGGGATCAACCCGAATCCCCTCCCTGGAAACAACATGGCCCAAAAAGGTGATTGACTCTAGCCAAAACTTACATTTTGAAAACTTCGCATACAATTGGTGCTGATGAAGAGTCTGCAGAACTGCCCTGGGGTGATTAGCATGATCCCCCTGACTCCGCGAATAAACAAGAATATCGTCAATGAAGACAATCACAAAGGAGTCGAGAAACGGTTTGAAAGCCCGATTCATAAGATCCATAAAAGCTGCTGGGGCGTTGGTTAGCCCATAAGACATTACCAAAAATTCAAAGTGCCCATAACGAGTCTTGAAGGCAGTCTTAGGAATATCCTGCTCCCTGATTTTTAACTGATGATACCCGGACCGCAAATCAATCTTTGAGAAGAACTTAGCACCTTGCACTGGTCGATCAAATCATCTATCCGAGGCAATGGGTATTTGTTTTTGATGGTGACCTTGTTGAGCTGCCGATAATCAATACACATCCGAAGCGATCCGTCTTTCTTTCTGACAAAAAGAACCGTTGCGCCCCAAGGCGACACACTAGGCCGAATGAAACCCTTTTCTAATAGACCTTTCAATTGTTCTTTTAACTCTCTCAGTTCTGCTGGCGCCATTCGTTAAGGTTGAATAGATATTGGATGCGTATCTGGCAATACATCAATCCCGAGATCGATCTCCCTATCTGGTGGAATCCCAAGAAGCTCGCCTGGAAATACCTCCAGAATTCATTCACAATAGGCACAGATTCGGGAGCAGGCACCTCTGAAGTGGTGTCCGCAACCCGGACCAAATGGTAGATGCACCCTTTTCTGATCATCTTTGAGGCTTTAAGGTAGGAAATAAATCTACCTCTTGGCACAACATTATTTCCCTCCCACTCGATAACTGATTCATTAGGAAACTCAAGCCTCATAATCCTGGTTCGGCAGTCGAGTTTAGAAAAGCACAAATAGAGCCAATCCATCCCCATAATTACATCAAAATCTACCATTTCTAACTCAATAAGATCGGCCGTGGTATCCCGACCACACACCGTGACAACACAATTCCTATAAACTCGCACTGCCGTAATAGAATCACCAATCGGAGTCGACATAAAGAACGGCTCGTGAAGCTGTTCGAGTCTTATCCCAAAACTTGAAGCAATAAATGAAGTAACATATGAGAAAGAAGACCGGGGATCAATAAGAGCATAAACATCATGTGACTGAACAGTCAGAATACCTGTTACAACATCTGGGGAAGCCTCGCCGCTCTGGAGACCACTCAAAGCATAAAATCGGCTGGGTCCCCCTTGACCCCGCGCTCTACCCCTAGCTGCTCCGCGCCCTGCTGGTGCTGGAGGGCATGCTGAAGATGTAGTGGCTGAAGAGCTGGATGGCTGAGCAGTACCCTTACCCGCGCCCTGACTGGGTGCACAGTAGTCTCGCTGGATATGGCCTCTCTTTCCACATCTATAGCATACAGTTATATCCAAGTAACAAGGCTCAGAATGAAACTTCCCACACTTAGGGAATAGGGCCCTCCGCTGCTGTTGGAACCTCCCATCGGAATGACCTGACTGATGGAAACTCCTACTGTTTGGACCTGGTCCAAAGCGACCTCCCCGCTGATAACTGTGACCTGATGGCGGGTCACTGACTGAGGACTGAGCATAGGACTGGGACGACCCTGATGACCCTCTCCCAAGGACTGATCTCACTCCTCCAACTGAACTCCCAGGGTTGCCCGCTGACCGGGCCCTACTACTACTCTCCCTCTCCATTATTATCTTCAACTTCCGAGCCTCTGTGGCCTAGGCTAATCCCACGATCTTCCTATAATTCATATCCGAATGCAAGGCAGCTGTAGCATCTTTATTAACAATCAAGGGACCAAGGATCTGAACAAACCGTCGAACTCTAGCCTCCATAGTCGGCATCATGTGAACAACATATTTGGACAAGCGTACAAACTCCATATGATACTCCCACACACTCATGTTGCCCTGCTTGAGGGCCTCAAACTCTATAGCACGGGCTGCCATAATCTTGGCAGGCAAGAAATGATCCATAAAGGCATCCACAAACTCCTCCCACCTCACCGGAGGGCTCCCCTCTCCACAGGAACTCTCCCACATTTCAAACCACGAATATGCCGCTCCCTTCAGACGATAGGAAGCCAACTCAACCCCCCATGCCTCAGTAGCCCTCATAACTCGTAGGGCCTTGTACATCTCATCAATAAACTCCTGAGGGTTGGCCTTTGGTTCCGTGCCTGTGAACACTGGAGGGGCTAACTGCAGAAACTAGTTGACCCTGGAACCCAAAGAATCCCCTTGCTCGCTAGAGGATGCAGGGGTAACATGTGATCTTTGGTCCTGGGAAGCCACCAGCTAAGTCAGCATCTAAATAGCTCCCCTGAGGTCCCCATCAAAAATACCGGGACCGGAAGCTGGGACTGCAGAAGGATCAGGAACATCAGCGGGAGGGACTGTAGCACCCTCCGCTGGAGCAGGAATAAGAATATACTGGCCTGGGATGGAAGAGTCAGGCAGATTCAGGGTCGGGGAATCATTCTCACCCGCACTATCAGATAAAGAATTCACGGCCACTCCTGTGGTGACATTGGCCTCTATACCGAGTCGAGCTCTCTTCTTGGGTGCCATTTACTGAAAATTGGAACAATGCACGAGTTAGAGATAGATAATCTCACCTTCCACCACATCGCACGATATAGAATAACAATAAAAGGGTACTTTCCTAAATGTCCATGCAGCCCCCTAATTATAGATGTGGTCGACAACACACCGATAAGAAGGGTTCTACTAGACACGGCTACGAGACATCCTAGGACATTTTTAAAACCTTAAGATCTGATACCAAGTTTGTCACGCCCCAAAGCTGAGGGACGAGACCGGCGCCTAACCAGGTGAACCCAGTCAAGCGAACCTGGATTGCCTTTCCTACCGAACGCGTTCCCCCGTATATACAATGCACCATAATCCATATGAAATAGCAACTTAGGATTTAAGCATGGATTTACAAACTCAAGATCATTTCTCTTTTAGCATTTCAACAGTTGATTCCCAAAAACATACACAATACATACATAACTTTCCAATACGGACCACGATTCCAAATACGTACAGTTACTACCCAAAATATATATATATACACCACATCTTGTCTGCGGAGCCTCTACGAATACTAGAAGTTTATACAATACTTGCCGGAAACAAGGCCCCGGCTATACCTTACAATACATAACAGACTCAAAAGAGATGGCATGAATTACATATGGCCCCGGGAGGAAGTGGGACTCACAAGTACTGCTGAAAGATGAGGAGGAGGCACCACTAACAGCGAGCTGATCTACCTGCTATGGACCCACCTACATCCATATAAAAGATGTAGCGTCCCCGGAAAAAAGGACGTTAGTACTGTGGAGTAGTACTAGTATGTATGAGCAAACTTTACTCAAAGTAAAATCAAGAGATGCACAAATAGAAAGCAGTTAAAGGAACCAACACATAGTGCACAGTGATACAAAAACAAATACAATTGAGAGCCTTACAGATTCTTATTTCAACACAATCACATTTCAGCTTTATTACATTCTGTTGCGGTGTGCAACCCGATCCCACCGTACAGTTTACACTCCACCCTTATTACTTCGTGTTGCGGCGTGCAACCCGATCCCACTGTACAATTTACACTCCACCCTTGTTACTTCTCCACCCTTATTACTTCGTGTTGCGGCGTGCAACCCGATCCCACCAGACCATCACATTTCATGGCAAACAATAACAACCCACAATTCAATCACAGGGTTTCATATCATCAAGAGTACAATTTCATAACACCCAACCAATCATGTGTTCATAATAGTCTTTATCATCCATTAATTCAACCACAAATATTCTCATCAACAAGAATATAAATTCATTACAACCAACAATCCATGTGAAGTTAAGCCACAATAAACTTTGCCAACAATGAGTCATATACGATATTTCCATGGTCATTTAGTTCAATTAGATCAATTCACAACTCTTTCATCACTTGTTACACAACCCTTATCACTTAGATACATTTACACATTTGAGTTTGTTTCCATTCTTTCATACCAACATACTCAAGCATTTAACGAACCTTGCACATGATAGAGTAATCACATAGAAGTCACCTTTCACAATTTCAATTATCACGATAGTCGACTAACAAAAATCAGAGAATGAAATCTCACACCTCAACACAACCAGACAATCAATTCATATATACTCAGCAAGAAACTCACACCGAATGTTCGGACACCAACAAGGTGACTCTACGAAGATTTAAGTTAGCCATACATACCTCAAGTCATCCCCTTTTTAATTTCTATCACAATTCACCAGACTGTCCTCAATTTGGACAGGCTACTGTCCAAGTATGCGACCACTATGCGGTCCGCATACCTGTTATGCGATCTCATAGTGCGTCGCATAACGCGCAATTTCTGGAAAATTTTATCTTTCAAGTTTTGGGATACTTTTTACTCAAAATAAGACCGTTTTAAAGAATTTCTACGGTTGTAACAGCACAGGGACCTATTCGGGCATTATTTTAGACATAGAAAATTTACGGTTCTTTACATCAGAAGAGGAACCAGAAGCTGGAAACAGCTCCATGATGGCAGTAGAGAACGAAGGCAAGGAGTATGATTCTCTGTTCGCTCTAATGGATTAGTCTGATGATGATGAAGAAGATGATAATGATGAGGTAAACTTCAGGGATGTCCAGAGAAATCCGAAGTCCTATTCTTCTAAAAAATTAATGTCATTAGCAAATGTTCTTATTGATACTTACTACAACTTAGTTGACGATAAGGATACATTGACCATAGAGCTAGGAGAAGCTGAACGATCTAGAGATGATCTGGTTGTTTGTGTGGTAGATTTGAAAGAGACCATTAGTAACCTCGAGAAAGAAAAATTAGTGCTAGCTGAAAAAATAAATAATGCAGAAAATAAGAGAGATGACCTGACTGTAGTGGTGGTAGACTTGAAGGAAACAGTGGAAAACCTGAGCAATGAAAATAATATTTTAGCTGAAAAGATTAATGATGTCGAGCAGGAAAGAGATGACCTTTTGGTGGTAATCACAGACCTAGAGCAAACAATTGAGAGACTCAACCTAAAACATAGGGATGCAAGCATAGATAAAGGGAAAGAGGTGGCTAGTGAGAAACATATTAAGCTTCAAAAGGAACTAAATGATGTCAAAACAAGCCTGTGCTGTGAACTTGAGAAAAACAGGGAACTTCAAACTGAAATGGTCAAACTAAAATTTGATCTTGAAAAATCACTGAAATGGACCTGGTCCACATATGCTGTTACTTCTATGTACTTTAACAACAGTGGAAACATGCAGGGGATTGGGTTTCAAAAGGAGAAAATTCCTTACAACCCTCACAACAAGTATGCCACTGTCCCAGATAATTGGCTTTATACCCACTGTGGGAACAATGGGCACTTCAAGGAAAGTTTCTCTGCCAGGGCTCAATCTGTTCAGAAAAACAAAGTGTTTGCTGACAAAGTGAATACTAAGAGGGAACCTGGTCCCAGCAAGAAAATTCGATTCTTACCTGCATGGACTAAAAGAGCACTTATTCACCCCTTTCCTAACTACAAGGGACCCAAACTTGTTTGGGTTCCTAAATATAACCCTTAATTCATATGTGCAGGGACCAGTGAGAGGAACAAGACTACAATGGATCATGGACAGTGGATGCTCAAAGCACATGACTGGGAATACCATGATTTTCTCTCACTGAAAGCCCTGCAAGGAGGAGATGTATCCTTTGGAAATGGGAAAAGGGAAGAAAGTAGAATTCTTATCCAAAGTGTGCACGGTTACTAGCCTAGAGGTGGTGCCGATAGCCAAGAGGCACAAGAATATATATGTTGTTGACTTTGAATCGCTGGAAGCTGGTGAAATGAACTGCTTAAAGGCAGTTGATGATGGTGCATAATTGTGGCATAGAAGACTGGGTTATGCAAGCTTTTCTCTCTTGAAAAAACTGATATAGAAGGACCTGGTTCGTGGTCTGCCCAACTCTAAGTTCAAGGAGCACAAAGTATGTGATGCGTGCACCTGAGGAAAACATGTGAAATCATCCTTTAAGCCAAAAAGGGATGTTAGCACATCAAAACCTCTTGAACTTCTTCACATGGATCTGTGTGGTCCTATGAGAACTCCAAGCAGAGGTGGAAAGAAGTATATCTTTGTGATTGTGGATGACTATTCAAGATTTACATGGACACTGTTTCTTAGAGCAAAAGATGAGACCTTTGAAGTATTTGTGGCGTTTGTCAAGAAAATCCAAGTAAAGATGGAGTTGAAAGTAGCCTGCATCAGATCTGACCATGGAACGGAATTTGACAATGCAAAATTTGATGAGTTTTACAATGAAAATAGGATCACTCATAATTTCTTAGCTCCAAGGACCCCTCAGCAAAATGGAGTGGTCGAAAGGAAAAATAGAACTCTGGAAGACATGGCACGGACAATGCTCATTGACAGTGGGATTGCAAAACATTTCTGGGCTGAAGCAATCAACACTGCATGCTATTTGGTGAACAGGTGTATGATCAGGTCCTTCCTAAACAAAACCCCTATGAGCTGCTCAATGGAAGAAGGCCAAAGATAAATCATCTGAGAGCCTTTGGTTGTAAATTTTATGTACTGAACAATGGGAAGGACCAACTTGGAAAATTTAATGCAAAAAGTGATGAAGGAATCTTTTTTTCGGGGTATTCCTCTCAAAGAAAATCCTACAAAGTGTACAATAAGAGAAATCAATGTGTAGAAGAGAGTGTTCACGTGCTATTCAATGAGACACCATCCTCAAGCAAGGAAGGATGTGGTGATGATCAAGACAATGAACCACTCTTGGTTCCTGGAGAAATATCTGATGTTTCAAATGGGAAAGCTGACATGATGATCCAGATGAGGGAAATAACTGAAGACAATGCAACCTCTTCCTCAAATCCACATGAGGAACCTAGTACCCCAATTACTACTACTGAAGCTGAAGAAAGAGTTTGAGATGCTGTGCAAGGGACCCCACAGGTAGCAGAACAAGGAATGCAGAGAAACTCTTCTGACCTACCCAGTTCCTCCACCAATCAAATCCAAGTTCCAAATTGGAAACACAAAAGCTCTCATCCTCTTGATAACATAATCACTCCTCTTGATTCAGGAGTTCAAACTCGATCCAAAACAGAAACTCCCTAGCTGTTTCAGCCTTCCTTTCCCAAATAGAACCAAAAAATATCAAGGAAGCTTTAAGGGATGCAGACTGGATCGTTGCGATGCAAGAGGAGCTGCATTAGTTTGAGAGAAACAAGGTTTGGCACCTAGTACCTTGACCCTCAGATAGAACCATCATAGGAAACAGGTGGGTGTTCATGAATAAGCTGGATGAAAATGGAAATACGACAAGGAACAAAGCAAGGCTTATTGTTCAAGGATACAATCAAGAGGAAGGGATTGATTATGATGAAACGTTTACTCATGTTGCTCGTATGGAAGCCATCCGGATCCTCATTGCCTTTGCATCTCATATGGAATTCACTTTATTCCAGATGGATATGAAGAGTGCATTTTTAAATGGTTTTCTCAAGGAGGAAGTGTATGTCAAGTAACCTCCCGGGTTCGAAATTCATGTATATCCTGATTATGTCTTCAAATTGGATAAGGCTCTATATGGATTGAAGCAAGCTCCTAGAGCTTGGTATGAGAGATTGTCAAAGTTTCTTCTGGACAACGGGTTCACTCGAGGAAAGATTGGCAACACATTGTTTCTAAAGAAATGGGGAAGGAACCTACTTATTGTTCAGGTGTACGTGGATGACATCATATTTGGGGCTACAACAGACTCACTATGTACGAAATTTTCCAAACTCATGGGCAGTGAGTTCGAGATGAGTATGATGGGGGAACTGAACTTCTTTCTGGGTCTTCAAGTGAAGCAGTCCATGAAGGGAACTTGCATCAGTCAGCATAAGTACATCAAGGAGTTGTTGAACAGATTCGACATGGAGGAATCAAAAGTGATCGACACCTCTATTGCAGTTGCAACTAAGCTTGACATGGATGACTCTGGATCACCTGTAAACCAAACAATGTACAGGGGGATCATTGGATCTCTACTCTAACTCACTGCAAGCAGACCAGATATTGTGTTTAGTGTGGGGCTGTGTGCGAGATTTCAAAAATCCAAAGGAATCTCATCTGAAAGCAGCCAAAAGAATCCTATGCTATCTCAAGGGAACACATGACCTGGTTCTGTACTATCCTTCAGGTGAAAATTTCAATCTTGTTGGTTATGCTGACGCTGATTATGCAGGTTATCTAGTGGACAGGAAAACCACTTCAGGAATGGCTCATTTTCTTGGATATTTCCTAATCTCATGGGGGACAAGGAAGCAAAACTCAGTGGCTCTCTCCACAGCTGAAGCAGAATATGTTGCAACTGCATCTTGCTGTGCTCAACTGCTGTGGATCAAACAACAATTGGAGGACTTTGGGGTATACATTGATAGTGTGCCACTTCTATGTGACAACACCAGCGCCCTTAACATGGCAAAGAACCTGGTTCAACACAAAAAGAACCAAGCATATTGATGTGAGACATCATTTCCTCAGAGATAATGTTGAAAATGAGCACATCTGCATGAAGTTTTGCTGCACTGAGGATCAAATTGCAGACATCTTCACCAAGGCACTGAGCAGGGAACACTTTGAGAAAAATAGGATGGCACTGGGGTTGATGAAACCTAACTAAGGACCTGGTTCCCTTACATTGGCTATGAGAGTCACTCTCAGGTACAATTAGCTAAAGTGTTTTCTGACTAATCCCAACTCATATTAATACCGTTGCAGGTAGACATGCATGGTGATTACAGAAATTAAAGGTACATCGGTGTAGAACAAAAGGAAGCTGAAAAACTTTTTTAAAACAGGTATAGAGCCTGGTTCCTGTGCCACAAGTTGGTAGTTATGTGTTTTCCTATGCCTTTCTCAAAAAGTAAAAAATTAAATACTGCTGCCACGTCGTCCGATTTTTCAGTGTCTGTGTTTATCATGTCTCATCTCTCAATTCTTTTCACTTCACCTGCACGTTTTATTCTCCTAACATACCTACCGTCATTTTCTTTTGAACCAGTTCCTCTTCCCTCTCTTTGTTACTCCTTCTTCTGATAAAACCCTCTATTCACTCTAACTGCTCAGCACTATCTATTCATATCTCTTCTCTGCAGATTGTAACCTTCTCTCAACCCTCGATCGTATTTCTTCAATGGCAGATGAAAAGTCATCATCTTCCCCATCTGCAACCAACCCCGTCCCTCCTCCACCAGAGGCCTAGACCTCCACTCTCCCAGAGGTCATCACTCCCACACCAGTTTCCTCTTTACCTCCTAATACTACTCCTCTCTCTCCAAATCCCACTGATCCACCTTCTATTGAGTCACACAACGAAACCCAAACCAAAGTCACACCTCAGGCATCTGAAGTCTTTGCGGATGATCCTGACCAGTATTTGAACCCTTCTCTTCTTGACTCTACGACTCCCATGGAGTCTCCTGAGAAAGAGGCGGCCAAAAACATCATGGCCATTGCTTCTGAAAGTCTTCCTTTTGAAGGAGCTTCTTCCCTGCCTGAGTCACAGGGGGAAGAAACCCCATTTCTGGGAGATGAAGGGACCATGGTCTTATTCGACTAGACTCTGTCAAAGATAAGTCTGGCGAGCAACCAGTTTCTCCTCCCGCAGAAACCAACTAGGAACCTATCTTCTATACACCACCGCTGAAGTCCACTCCTCCCCTCTCTGAATCCACTAACGAGGATGATGAGGATGAGATGGTCTTGAGTGCTCGCTTCAAGATTTGAAAGAAAGTGGTTACTCCTGAGTCATCCTCTAAGCGACCATCTACTCGGCTACAAAGGAAGGAGGCACTTGATTCTGCTCTGGAAAAGAGCAAGAAAAGCCTTAAAAAGAAAAAGAAAAAACCGATGAAAGAAGGAAAAGTAGTGGTGGACGAAGCTATTCCTGTGGTGGAGGTAGATGATGATGCAGAGGAAGAACCAAGTTCCTTAGTGAAAAGGTCTTCGAAACTCCAAAAGTCTGTGGCTGGAGTTTCAGATGAAGGGGTGAAGAAACAATGTGTGACGCCTGTGAAGAGCAGTGGGAAGCTAAAGCGAGCTGAAGTTGGTGAAGCTATTGTCAAAGAGTCTGTGGTTGTAGAGAGTTCAAAAGGAAAGTCTGTAGTAAAACTGGGAAAAATAAAACGGGAAAGGGAAATTGTTGGGGGAACAGGTTCATCAAAAACTATACCTAGTGACAATGGTAGATGGCAAGAGAAAGTGAGAAGTCAGAGGGTGTTATGGGTCGGATGTTTGACCCTGAAATCTATGATATGGCTGGGATGAAGAAAATTGTAGCAATGGTTGAGTTCCAGAAGTGGGATCATCTATTCAACGTGAGTATGCCTAAGGTGTATGAGGATGCTGTGCAAGAATTTTATGCATCTCTCTTCACCACTACCGGGGATCATATCTGTGTTCTGGTTGGAGGAGTTGATATTGTATTTGATGACGCTGCTTTGGGAACGACCCTTCAAGTTCCAGCTAAGGTAATGTCTTATGTAAACACTACTACTGCTTGTGAGGGAAACTTTAGGCGAGCCATTGTCAAGGAAGGTACAATTCAACAAGGGGAATGGGTCCACAAGAAAGCTATGCTCCCTGTTTACCAGCTTCTTTTTGAACTGGTGAATAAGGTACTCCTCCCCCGTGCTGAAAGGAGATCTATTGCCTCCAAGGCTGATTTAGCATTGATGGAGGCTATTGATTCATTCACCCCTAGAAATTTTCCTGCACTTATTATTGAACACATGAGGAAGGTGGTGAATTTCAAGGATGGCAATCATGGGCTCCCGTATGGTTTCCTACTTACTCAAGTATTTGAGTTCTACAAGGTACCTGTTGAAAACCCCAGAGTAGGGACCTGCATGCATACCTTCTCCAAGACAACCTTAGAGGAATGTGAATGTTATAAGAAAGTCGGGGGTAGCACTTCAACAATATCTCAATTGATCAATGCGCTGAATGATGCAAATGAAGTGATCTGGCAGTTGAAGGCTCAAAATTCCATTTTGGAGACTCAGTTGAGTCAAGCTGATGGGGGATCTGGTTCTGTTAATCCTTCCACTGAGGATGTTGTCGCTTGACCAAAGAAAACATTGAGCTTAGGCAGCAGGTTGAGAACCTGCGGGAGAAACCTCTGGAGGAACAAATGTCTGCAAATGCCCGCATGGATTTGGTTATCAAGACTCTAGCTGCCTCCTCTTCCAAGCCTTCCTCTTCTAGTGTCCCTTAGGATTCCTTCTGTGTCCTCTCCTCTTATACTTTTGATGTTTGTGGCTGGTAGTCTTTATTTTATTTTCTTTTTGTGGTTGGTAAGTGGATTTCACCGTGCTGCTCCCGTATTCACAGTCCAAATTTAGTCTTTGCTTTCCGAAGAAAAGACTTCTATGTATCTAACAAAATCTTTTGGTATTAATGAATCAACTTTCTAATGTTCTACATAATGCCTGCTTGCTTTCTCTTTCTGTTTTCTATCATGTTGTGTGCAGACATGGGGTATGAGTTAGCTGTGTTGGACTTCTTTATGATTTTTGTCTGTTTGTGCCTTTTTGTGATGCCAAAAGGGGGAAGATAATTGATGTGGGCAGGAATTAAGGGGGAAAGCACATAGTCAGGGGGAACAATATGGGGCCCTGGTGCTTTATCTGGTTCCCAAATTTTTTATCTGGTTAAGTTAGCTTATAAAACCGTTTATCAATTTTAAAATTTTGTCATCATCAAAAAGGGGTAAATTGATGGGTTAGTATTATGTTTTGATGATATAACAAACTTTATGTCAAGAACCAGATAAAAGACCCGATGCATAACCAGCACAACCAGTCAGCATAAACTCAAGAAATCTGGGCAGTGCACGCCTGAACTCTCTGGAAATAGTCTAGGGACCTGATCCCTTGAAATTCCCCTGACGGAAGTACAAGTCAACTCTACAGTTGGAAAGTTGTGACAGAAGTGACTGCCTGCAACTGTGCATGCTACAGTGCAGCAGTCACTTCCCATTGGTTGAAGAGTGTAACAACTAAGCATGGGTATCCTTCTTAGGATGTCCTAGGGATGTAATATCTTGTTTGGAGACAAACAATACATTCACTTGAGCATTTACTAACATTCTTCATAGCGTTGAAGATCTGCTCCAACATTGAAGACTCGGGTGTGTCAATAACAAGAAGACAACTCCACTAAAACGGAGCAGTTTCACTACGTGTTCTTAGGTGTCCTTTAGTTGAGTTGTAATCTTGTATTTTATTTCTATTGTATCCTATCTTGCTTTATTAGAAGCTTTGTCTTAGGAAACAAAAATTCATAAACCACCCGTGTTTGTGTTGTGACTAGCCTTAGTCATAAGTCAAAGTTAGTGACAAAGTGGCTTGTAGTAAGTACTATAAGTTAGTGTGTGAAAGTATTTGTAAGAAAGTTATTACAAAGTGGCTTGTAATAGTTGAGATCACAAGTTAGTGAGGTTGAAATACTACCTCTGTAGGTCGTGGTTTTTGTCCCCTTGAGTTGGGATTTTTCCACGTAAAAATCCTGTGCTTCTTTTACTTATTGTCTCTATTTATAACTCTGAGGGAACTGGTAAAGGACCAGGTCTCTTTACTATTGGTGGACTCATAGAAACTATCAAGGTTAGACTGTATAACATAAGTTGTATATTTACCAAATATTTTTATTTTAAATAATTGAATAGATATCTATTCAAATTTATTTTGCTTTATCTCTATTCCTCCCATCCTATTAACTGGACCATTACTCTCTCCCTCTCTTTTAGGGTGAAGATAATTGTGCATACTTTCCATATTGTGGGAGCTAAGGCAAATGTGCTTAGTCAAGGGAAGAATGAAAATCAACTTATTTGGCAGAAGCACAATAAACTGGTCTATGGGTATTAACTTGCAGTAAGAATTTTCTAAATTTTTAATCTTGTGATAACATTTTTGGTATTTTCTCAATATTTCATCTAAGTGTTTCCAACAACTAGACTTTTATCTCAACTACTTGTTGTTGTCGGAGGCGGATCAAGGATTTAAGTTATGTGAGTTCAACTATCAAGGTTTTTAACATTGAACCTATTATATTTTAAATTTATGGGTTCATATCTACTATTTTTGTAATTTTAATGAATTTTTACATATAAGTTTTTACTCTGCGTCAAAAGTAATGAGTTCAATTGAACATATCGGTTCAACACTAAATTCTCCCCCGGATGTTGTCTATTTGGATTGAAAGCAATAAATAAGTGTGCAGTATCGGCATATCAAAATTACAATTGACATCTTGAATTGCTGAGGTTGACATCTTTGAGTAGAATAGCAAGTGGTTTTGGTATCCCACTATATGCGGACGACTGCACCTCCAAAGTAGATATATAGAATCTCTTAATGCCTTATAAATATAGAGGTTATTTTCGATAAACACTCGGCTCAAGAAATAGTGGATATAAAGCAACAAGTAGCAAGCAATAGTAACAATAATATATTATGGTAACAGACGTGAATGACACAATATGTAATGCGACAGTGCTTGTGGATTTTGATATCAGTAGGGAACTTCCTGGCAAGATTATGGTGAAAGAACCAATAAGAGAAGTTTTGAGCAAGAGGTGACCTATGACTGGCGTCTAGAGTATCGCACAACTTGCTTACAGTTGGGTCATTCTTGCCAAAAGAAGATGAATCAAGAATAGCAAAAAGAACCACAAAAGCAAGTGAAGAAGAACTTTATTAAACAGAAGCAGGCATGGAAAGTTAAAGGAGTGATACAAATTGAGGAAAAACATAATATATCCACAGGAGATACAAGCACAAAATCTCCAATTCCATAAAGCAAGAAACCTGATGCAACTACATCTAAGGAGGAGGCGGTGGACAAAGGTGAGAGGTAAGTCAGCAAACAAGGCCTATATTTGTGTGCTTGACAGTAAAATGAATTTCAATTTTACAACAATATATGGCCTGCACACCGTTGGGATAGAAGAAGTTTATGGCAGGAATTGAAACAATTGCATAGCGTCCAGCAAGGACCATGGCTAGCTATGGGGGATTCCAATACAGTTTTAACAGTGGGACATAGAATCAATGGATCCCAAATTCATGAAGCAAAAATTATTTATTTCAAAGAATTCATGCAAGATTGTAATATGGTTGCATTGAGGATCCAGGGGTGTTCGTCGGTCGGTTCGGTATTTTCAGTATTCGGTTTCTTAAAATGCAACACCAATATCGTTCCTAATTAAATTCGGTATTCTGATGGAGGGGTGGTTAAAGAGATCATAGCAAAGAAAAAATCCAGACACCAATGGTTGCAACTTGGAGATGCCAACACAACTTATTTCTTTGCATCCATAAAAAATAGAATCTCACAAAACAAGATCAGAAATTTGATAGATGATAATGGTGTTCTGATGAAGACTGACAAAGCTATCAATGAAGAAATCATAGGATTCTACAATCCCTTACTGGTTTCAACAACCAATTATTCACCTACAATTAATCCTACAGTAGTGGAGAATGAGCCATGTTTGACCAGAGACATGCAGTTACAACTGATTAAACTAGTTTCAAGATTGGAAGTACCGGCTGCTTTGGAGGATATTGACGACCAAAAGGCACCAGGATGTGACGACTTTAATGCCCTATTTTTTAAAAGGGAGAGGTAACATATGTTGTTCTCTAGTTTTTTAACATTAAAGAGTTATTGTTAATGCCCAATTTTTCCTTCATCTTTTATAAAATATTTTATATACTTTCAAAATATCATTAAAATATAAATATTTTATATACTTTCAAAATAACATTAAAGAGTGATTTAAATTAGTTATTTATACTCATATGCACATTTTATAATATTTTACTCTATTTTTTACATAATTATATTTACACTTTTGTTATAATTTACAACGTTTGCAATAATAGTCTATATTCTCATAATAATTATATTTTATTATATTATTTATGTAAAAATAGTATTTTTATAACTCTGAATTATTGTTTTTAAATATTTATTGTCTTAAATAACATTCTTATTATTTATTAGTTATTTTTATAATTTGTGTATTATAAATTTCGTGTATTTTAAAACCCAGTCCAAAAGTGGGTTTAGATTGAGACAAACCGGACCAAAGATGACCCAGATGTCCAAAATCCCTAGCCCAATTCCCCCCAGCCCAAACCAAACGACCCCTTAAGTTAACCCGGTCGGAACCCGTTGAGCGACCCGTCGCATCTACTCTTTAAAATACTGGCCGTTGATCTTTCAAGATCAACATCAACGACCCACAACCGCCCCCATTTTTAATTAACCTAACCTCTAAACCCTAATCCCATTTCCTACACGGTCGAAGCCCCTAAACGCTCTCAACACCTCCCTTTATTGACCCGACTTGTCATTTTGAGCATCCGCACTTCGCTCGGTAGTTTGAGGGCTCGAGTATATTTGCATGATGTATTATTATTTTCTTAAATCATCGATGTTGGTTTTCAAGGTATCCACAATCGATTTGGACGAATGAACTTCAAGATTTAATCTCTAAGTTGGAAGAGTTGACCAAGTTTGACCTCTTAGAATTGGATCTTGGAATGGATTTTCATCAATTTTGTTATCTCCGTTGGGTAATTTTGGACGTAAGAGCGCGTTCGGATTTTAATTTGGAGGTCCGTAGTCGAATTAGCCTTGAAATGGCAAAAGTTTGATTTTTGGGAAGTTTGACCGGGAGTGAACTTTTTGATATCGGGGTCGGATTCCAATTCCTGAAGTTAGAGTAGGTTCGTAATGTCAAACTTGACTTATGTGCAAAAATTTGAGGTCAATTGGACGTGATTTGATAGGTTTCGGCAGTAGTTGTAGAAGTTGAAGTTTCAAAGTTCATTGATTTTGACATGATGTGCGATTCATTGTTTCGAAGGTGTTATGCCTGAGTTGAAGCTTCGAGTAGGTTTTTTTCATCATGTAGAACTTGTTTACAAAATTTGGTGCCATTTGGAGTTGATTTGATATGATTCGGACGCTCGATTGCGATTCTAGAAGTTCTTCAAGCGTTTTGGCGTCCGATTCGTGCTTATAGAGGTTATTTTTATGATTTGATCGCGCGAGCGAGTTCGTGTTGTGTTTCTTGACCTGGGTGCATAGTTGGTATGGAGCCTCGGGGGCTCAAGTGAGTTTTCAGATTGGATCTGGAATGATTTTTCATGATTTTGAGTGCTGGTACTAGTGTCATCGCATTTGCGATGTCTTTGTCGCAAATGCGACTATCACAATTGTGAAGTAGCCTCACATTTGCAAAGCTGGACTGTTGGGGAAAGGACTCACATTTGCGAAGAATTTTCCGCATTTGTGAAACCTGTTGAGTTCGCATTTCGGACTCAGTATCGCATTTGCGATAAAGGCCTGGGCGGGGTTAGTTCGCTTTTGTGACCAACTGGTCGCTTTTGTGAAGGACCAACGTTCGCATTTGTGAGATTTTTGGTCGCATTTGCGAAGGCAGCAAAGTTCGCTTTTGCGATTAGTTGTTCGCATTTGCGAACCCCATGTCGCAAACGTGACATCTGCAGCCTGCATATAACTGAGAATTCCGAGACTTAGCTTCATTTTGTTATATTTTGAACCCTAGCTTCGATGTGAGGCGATTTTGAAAAGGGATTTTCATACCAAATCATTGGTTAAGTACCTCTAATCAATTCTCAACTATATTTCATGATTTTATATAAGATTTAACATCAAATTCATGAGAATCTATGGGAAAACTTGGGGATTTTGTTAAAACTTTGAAAAATGAAAATTTGGGATTTGAAAGTCGAATATGACTCGGATTTGGAAACAAAATACGTATTTGGACACGTGAATATATGGGTAGCCAAGACCTACCCTTGGACCCGGGTTTTGATTGGGCGGGCCCGGGGGCTGACTTTTGTTGACTTTTTAGAAATTTTATAAAAACCATAGCTTTATTAATAAAATTATTTTCCCTTGCATTGTGTGATTTATTTAAGTCGTCTTTGGCTATATTGAGCCAAACATAGGTGAATTTGTAAAGGAAAGCTAAATTAAGTATTGGGTTAGCCAAATTGAGGTAAGTGTCTTACCTAACTTTTTTGAGGGAATTTTTTCTACTGTTTGGCATTTTTTGCTACATGCGGGGGTGACACATATATGAGGTGACAAGCATATATGCATTTTCTAGGGTTAACTATGATCAGGGGTAAATTATGTTATAAATTGTGTCTTGTAGAATCACGTGATCTTCTTGCTTCATGCCTTACTTGACTCCTAGATACTAAGAACATAGTATTAAATGTTAGAAACAAAGACTTAGATTATTATAACTTGATCAAATTTGATGGAGTTCTGAGAATACATTGATGTGCCTAATTCGGTCATCACTATGCGTAATCATTAATACATTGCTACGACTGATATTCTTGAGATACTAGATTCTATACTCATATTGTAGATCATTCGTGAGATTGTTGAAATACTTGAATAATAAGGTTCTTGCGGGTTTATTGAACTATTGTTGGCTTAGAAAGTTTTGATTGTGATTCATTTGGAATATTCGTCTAAACACTCCCCTTGACGTTATTTATGCTTCCTGCCTTGTTTGTCATTGATATAAATATGCTTGGTAAGGAAGAGTATAAAGTACGAAGGGAGATGCCGTGCCATTGTATATACATTATTATGTGAGGGAGAGTGTAAAGCACGAAGGGTGATGCCGTGCCATATTATTTGAGAGTAAAAGCACGAAGGGTGATGCCGTGCCATTTTATTGATAGCAAAAGCACGAAGGGTTTTCGTGCCATATTATTGAAAGTAAAAGCACGAAGGGTGATGCCGTGCCATATCGATTGAGAGTAAAAATACGAAGGGTGATGCCTGTCACGACCCAAAAACAACCCGGTCGTGATGGATCCTATCGTGGAACTAGGAAAGCCGACACATTCCCAAACAACTTGATATTTCATAAAAATTTAGATAATAGCCTTTTTCAAACTGAAATATGCGGAAAATAGATAAACTCAAACCAAATATGCGGAAAATAAACCACAACATCGGGTGTCACTAAGTCATGAGCCAATACTACAACTGTTCTGAAATATAACAAGACATCATAGTATGAGAATAGCCAAAATACACTAAAAGGAAGATAAGGAAGGAGAAAGGAGGGACTGCGATCGCCAGACAGCTACCTCGCTATATCCGATGAAAGTTTGCGACCGGCATAGTCAACAGCCGCTACTGTGGCCTGAGATACCTGAATCTGCACACAAGGTGCAGGGGGTAATGTGAGTACACCAACTCAGTAAGTAACAAGCCCAAACTATGGACTGATAGGCAGTGACAGACCAAACCTCCACATATAACAAAATTAAACTGTGCAGTAAAGTAGACATGCTTTCCATTCAAATATTCAGCTCAGGAAAAAGGTAAATGCAAATCTGACCAACGTGAAGTAATAAGCTCAACATACCTCTAAGTGCCAATGCACATAAAGCATGAAAATGTATCATGTACCTCCACTCTCAAGTGCTCAACCACTCGGTACTGTATATGGCCACCCGGCCCATGGAAGATCTATCCCGGAATATATACACATCGCCGAAAAAGTCGCTCAGTACCGAGGAAGGCTATTCCAGCCCTATGGAGAAGATCCATCTCCAGGTAATAATACTTCAGACAAGATCATGTCCAGGGAAGATCCATCCCTCAAAATATCATCTGCGCTCACTGGGGGTGTGTTATAGAGGGGCTCTTACAACCCAAGCGCTATCACAATCATCAACATAACCACTGCGATGTGCATCCCAATACCATATCTATCATTCATTATCAGGCTCTCAGCCTCACTTAGTCATCACTCTTCAGTCTCACACACACGGGCTCACAATGCCATGAAACTAGTCCGAAATAACGATATGATGTGCCATATAATAATATCTGAGACTGAGACATGATATGATATGCATGAATAAGACTGAGTACAGAATATCAGTGAAACTAACGAGATAACATCAAAAAACTACCACTCGGGTCTCAACAGTATCGACGTGAAGCCCTAACAGGATATCTAGCATGATTTACATCACATTTACTTAATCTCATGATAAAAACATGGATATCAGTAAGAAAGAGTCACTAAGCGGTGCCATGGAATGAACCATGCCACAATTCTCACGGTGCACGCCCGTCACTTGGCATGTGCATCACCTCAATACTAATCACATATCACATAGCTCGGGGTTTCGAACCCTCAGAATCAAGTTTGGAAGCATTACTTACCTCAATCAAGCCAAAATCCTACTCTGCGACGACCTCACCTCTCGACTCGGCCTCCAAGCGTCCCAAATCTAACCAAAAGCAATACAATGCAATCAATATAGGCCAAGGAAACAATTCCACACGAAAAACTATCAATTTCAACCAAAATCCCGAAATTGGTTCAGACACGGCCCCCGGGCCCACGTATTGAAATTCGACAAAAACTACAAAACTAGAAAATCCATTCACTCACGAGTCCAACCATATCAAATTTATCAAAATACGACTTCGAATCGACATTCAAATTCCAAAAATCCATTTTTAAGTTTCCACAATTTTCCCCAAATTTCCACCTCAAAGTACTAATCAAATGATGAAATCAGTGATATATTCATGTATATTAACCAAATCCGTGTTAGAATCACTTACCCTGATGAATTTTTTGAAAAACCCTTGAAAAATCGCCACAAATTGATCTCCTTAGGTCAAAAATGTGAAATAAAACCTTGAACCCCGTATTTATAGTGCACCCCTCTGATCTTCACTATGCGGTCTGCGAACTTCCACCGCGGCCGCGCACTCCTCACCGCTGACCATGAAATTCCTACTGCGGTCGCGATAATTCGATCTACTGCGGTCGCGACAAAAATTATACGGTCCGCGCCGGCCTCCACTGTTGACCACGAAATCCTGCCGCTGACCGCGAAGTCCTACCGCGGTCCGCAAAATTCTGCGGAGGTCCGCGACTGCAAAACACTAGAAGAAAGATCTGAGTTCCGGAATTGCCCAAAAATCACCCCGAAACACATCCGAGACCTCCAAAACCTCAACCAAAGGCACCAACAAGTTATATATCAACTCATGAACTTGGTCGAATCCTCGGAACTCACAAAATAACCTCAAATTACCAAATTAACCCCTTAAGCATAAGAACTTCTAATCTTCCGAATTCCACAAACGACGCTAAAACCTATCAAATCACCTCTGAATGACCTGAAATTTTGGACACACGTCACAAATGATGCTATGAACCTATTCCAACTTCTGGAATTTCATTCCTACCCTGATACCTAATTTTTTCACTGTCGACGGAAGTCATCAAATTTCTAATTTTGCCAATTCAAGCCTAATTCTACCACGGACCTCCAAAGTACATTCCGAACACGTTCCTAAGTCCAAAATCACTTAAAGGAGTTATCCGAACCATAAAAACCCCAATCCGAGATCGTTTACTCATGAGTCAACTTCCGGTTGACTTTTCCAACTTAACTTTCTAAATAAGAGACTAAATGTCTCATTCCACTCCAAAACTACTTCGAACCCGAACCAACCAACCTGATACCATACAATATGGTTGAACAACACATAAAGAAGCAGAAATGGGGGAAACAGGTCTATAACTCTCGGAACGACCGGCCGGGTCGTTACAATGTCGTGCCATATCATTTGTGAGTAAAAGAACGAAGGGTGACCTTGCTTCCATTTCAGTTATATTATCATGCTTTAAATTATAATGAGTTCATGGAACTATGAGTGTTTTCATGCAGGTGAGGACAAATAACATGCATTATATTGTGATATCATTTCCTTGTGTAAACATTCATGTCTTTACATTGAGATTTTATTGTCGTATTTATGGTTCTTATGTGACTTGTCGTGAATGCCCTGTCCTTGTTCTCTATATTATTTGTTATTGTGTTACTCATGCCTTCTACTTGATAAAATTGCAAATACCATGCCTACTTCCTGCTGTCATAATTACATCTTTGTCGTATATATTTTGTCGCACTTAGTACAAGACTTCTACCATGTTAGTCATTCATGATTCTACTTGTTAACTTATAAAGATCATGTGTTCCCCTCTTATTCCTTACATCTATATTTATGCCTCCACCATGCTAGTTAGTTGAAGTTATATTTCTTTTCCTAATTGTTGTCATTACCCCTATGCTTTTCGTCTAGTCTGTTACTGATGCCCTTATGTACATCCCCGTTCATTATTGCTACTTGCGTATTTCCTACTTTGTCATTATTGATATTGTTATTTCTGTCATCCGGTTGGTACTGTTTTACGCATATTTGGTGAGGATGATATAAATACACGAAGGGTGTTGCCATGCAATTGAATTGATATCAGAGTATATTCCTCACGCTATGAAAGTTATGGGGTCACTATTGTGGTTTATTGGTTTTCGCTCTAAGGAAAAGATTGGTCGAGATATTAGAAACTGTTGGATTGTGATCTCTTCTAGTACTCCATTATTGCTTTGTACATTTGTTTCATGTACTCTATTCTGTTATATTGTAATATAGTTCTATTCCTAGTTTACGATACATATTTTATTAGTGAGCATCTTTTGACTAAAAGCCTCGTCACTACTTTGACGAGGTTAGACAAAATACATACTAGGTACATGGGGTCAGTTGTACTCATACTACACTTCTGCACCTTGCGTGTAGATTCTTGGAGCGGAGCAGCTGGTGATGTCGGGAGCTGACCCTGAAGATGTTTGTGCATTCCGGATATAGCTGCCACTTGTCCTTGGTATCTTAGATTTTGTTAATTTGTTTATATAACTTTCAAACATATTGTGTAATTATTTGTATCAGCTTTGTAAATTCCAAGTCTTAGAAGCTCATGATTCGTACTATTAGTTCTTGGGTTAATTTGTAAATGTCCATATAATTCTTCACTATTTTTCTATAATTTCATTTAGATTGTATTGACTGTTAGTTAGCTTACCTAGCGGGTTGATTTAGGTGCCATCACGACTAGTGATTTTTTGGTCGTGACCTTCCCCTTCTCTTCTGAGAAACTCTAGCAACCGCCTCACCCTAGTCTTCTCCGAATTCAATCAAATCATGGATTCTCTCCATGATTCACTTACCTATTTAGTGATGCTTCGCTATTGTATACGCGTATGTGGTGTTACTTAATTCTTGCCCAATTTTTGGTAAGAACTACCTTTCAAGAAAGGGCCTGATTGACTTTGATTCTGTGAAGATTTGGATGATGTTCCATATATATACACTCTATAATTAACGATTCTTGTATTCCTGGTCCAATTTATAGCCGTTGGACCCAAGCAGGGTTTGATTTTTTCATCTCCTTTGCCGGCTCTGCCACTGATTGCATGTGATCTTTCTTTCCTTATTTAGGTATAATTGATTGTTTTTCCTTGTTTGTCAGTTCAAATCGACTATTATATAACCCCACCCCGATTCTCCCTTTTGGACAGACTTTGAATCATCATCACTCCCTCACTTACTCGCACTTTGTTCTGAAACCTTTGATGATAGGCTATAATTGCGTATTTTAGTCGCTTATTACACTCTAATTTACTGCACTTTAATTGAGTTTGAGCTTTAACCGCTAGTGTTTTGCACTAACTGTGTATTTTATGCCTTGTATGAGTGATTCCGAGATATATAGATGTTATAGAATGAATTCAAGTGATTTGGATCTTTGAATTCTAAGTAAAATCCCAAGGAATTAAGTCGGGATCGTATTCGGGGGTCAAATTTGATAGTTAAGAACAAACGAAGACTCGAGGAGGTATTTTGCGTATTGTCTAGTAAAATAGACATAACTCTTTGATACGAACTCCATTGGGCTATTTAATATATGGTTGGAAAGATAAGGGATACAGCTTTTATGTTTTACATTTTTCCAAATTCCAAATGGAACAGGGTAAAAAACGCGGTCGAAACCGCAACCGCGGACCTGACACGCAAATGGGGCAGAAACTTTTCCATATGCGCGACCACTAGCATGGTCTTAGCGTGGCCACACTACTCCAGACCTGAATAATTATCCTTTTTCGCATAGGAGAAGGTATAATTGTTTGGGCCCGACTCTACTTGGTATATATACATGGAAAAATGGTATTTTGAGGAGGTTGGACATACTTTTGACATAGATTCGACCTAAGTAGGCGGAGACACAATAGAAGCAAGGCGGGAAATTCTTCTACGAGTTTTTCCTTCCTCTTCCTATTTTTAATTGTTGGTTATGAATTTTAGTATTGTATTTTTACATACTATTATAAATAGATAAGTTGTTATCTAGGGTTTTGATGGAACCTATTGAAGGATGAAATTCTTGCTATGTTAATATAGATTTACCAACGTTTAATCTCTATTTGTTCAACTACGTTCTTGTTGTAGTTAATGGAAAGGATCCTCAATTAGTTGTGCCTATTTAGTATGTATTACTCGGGAGAGAGTACATATTTAGGTAGTTGTTGAACAACATCACTCCCGACGTATGTGAGGAATCAATAACCAAGGGTTTAAAGGTGGGATTAGGGATAACGAAACCTTGAGTGTGATCTAAGTGAGCTGTAATTATAGCCAGCTAGCGTAACTCGGGAGAGTATGTCTAGTAAATTGTCGTAATTACTCGGGAGAGATTTACGTTAGTAAGAGTGCTCATGGTCGATAGAGAAGATTAAGCAAATTTATATGAAACATAGCAGGAAGGGATTCCATCAACATGGGAAATCATAACTCTAAACCTCCTTAGTTTGTCTTAAATTTCATTCTTGTTAGTTGATAATTTTACTGCTTTATAATAGTTGTTACTTAATTAGTTAGAAATAAATATTATAATCTCTATAATTAGGAAATTATTTGGATTTTGTTTCTTAGCAATATTGAACAATTATAGCAAAACCTTAGTTCTCTGTGGGATTCGACTCTGGACTTGTAAACCGGATTATATTTGCAACAACCGCTTAGTCCTTTTTATAAGGCATAGTTGGGCGTGATCAAATTTTGGCGCCGTTGCCGGGGAACTAACGGTGTAGCTGTAGGTGTACATAGTTCTAGGTTGCAAGTTTGAACCTCTATTTTTGTTTTCGTATATTTGATTTTTTTTTATCTGAGAGACATGGCATCTTGGAATTATGAGAGTTTTGATATTGGTAATTCTACTTTTGATCCTCGTTATGCATACTGTGGAGGAAACCACCCAGGAAAAATATCAAAATATTTCCCGAGAGCGAGTTATGTGCACCAACTCAATCTTATGTGTGGAATGTGTGTGATATGTGTGGTGGTCAATCTGGTCACTTTCATGATTGTGCTTATATTTTTTATCTCCCCCCAACCCATTACTTTGATGGTTCTTCTTTTTCTGGTGAAGTTAATAGAAACAAAGAACCCAGGTATGAGGACGTGAAAAAGATCGAGGATATGCTAAAGTTCCTTGTGGAACAAAATGATGAGATACAACTGCGGGAACAAAGACAAAATGCAGCTATTCGCAACTTGGAGGCTCAAGTGAGTCAATTAGTTGAAGCTTTTAATTCTCAATATGCCAATATTATGGATAGTAGCCAGGAGCAGTGTGCATTAGAGATGGAAATTGAGGTGCCAATGGAGGGGTTCAAAGTAGAACCCTAACACTCTTAACCAGCTAGAATTTGAGGATGCCGATGTTGAAGAAGTAATACTAGAGCCAACCAAGGACGTTGAAGATACAAATTTAGTTGACTCTAGTGTGATTGGTGTTGAGGTGTGATTGCTGTTGAGGAAGTTAAAAATCTTGAAGTTCATGTATTTGAGTGTGTTGGACCTCATTCCAAACACTCCTCTACATTATGTTCAGATGGTGAAACGGAAACTGAGCCGTATGAGCCAATGCAAGAGTCAAAGGAAGGGGTAGATGAGCCTTATATTCTGAAAGGCCGTCTAGGCAAAGTGACATTCCTTGGTTGAAAGCCAAAAAGTTCATAAAGTATCATTTAATTTTTGATTCGCAACAATTTGTATCGCTCCAAGAGCATGATCATAGAGCAGAATCAAAACTTGGGGTCCAATTCATAAGTTCAAAGTGGAGGCAGAAAGTGATTCGCTTCGTGCCACGACGTTAAATCAAGCGCTTGTTGGGAGGCAATCCAGCTTTACCACTTTCTTTTGGTTTATTTATTTATTAATTTTATATTATATTATTTTTGATATAATATAATATATAATATAATTATTTTTGGCCTACCAGGGAGTTTCTTTTACCCTCTTGTAGTGTCAATTTTTGATTTTTTGAGGAGCATGGAACGCAAAGCCATTGGAAGGATGCAACAACAAACCATTAGTTGGAACTAAGTGTGAGGTACCCGCACGAAGGACCAGGCCTGGGAGAAGTCTGAGTACCCTATGAGCTGTAGTGTCAATTTTTGATTTTTTGAGGAGCATGGAACGCAAAGCCATTGGAAGGATGCAACAACAAACCATTAGTTGGAACTAAGTGTGAGGTACCCGCACGAAGGACCAGGCCTGGGAGAAGTCTGAGTACCCCATGAGATGTTAGTGCTTCGGCCTTTGGCCTACCAGGGAGTTTCTTTTACCCTCTTGTATGTATGGGTGTGCATTGGGGACAATGCACAATTTTAAGTGTGGGGTGAGGAGATTGTCTGGGTGACTTTCTATGCTATTTTAGTTGTGTTAGTTTAATTGAATAATTTTTTTAAAATAGAAATGATTGGACTTTTCCCGATGATGCATCTATTAGACAATTTTCTTGAGGGATTTAAGTCTAAAGAGGAAAAATAGGATTTTGTTTTGTTAGGTAGTGTAGTAATTCCCCCTTGGTTTTTCTTTGTGCCGCGATTCTTTTCCAAGGGTTTTGTTTGAACCGGGTGTAGTTATTTTTTTTAGGAATAGGAGTCATTGTGTTGTGTTTGAATTAAAGCAATATCTCTTGACTTTGTTATGCCTTGAGAATAGTGAGTACTTTGGTTGTGACGCTTAGGCTCAGTTTTTGACTCTTGTATAAGTACCTTAAATTGTATAAGCTTAACTTTGCTTTACTACTTTGACTACAGTGTCTTGATGAATCCAATCCTGAGTGAGTTAAGTGCCTTGTGTGTGAGAGGTTTAAATGTTATTCTGTCAATTGCATTTGATGCCTAGAACTTGCCCCGTGTGTTTGCAAAGCGAAATAGTAGTTTTGTTCAGTCTTGAAAGTGATACAGGCGTTTCTTTGTTGAGCTAGATATGTATATTTTACCCGCCTAATTGTTATGTATCGTAGTTAACCCCTTTGAGTCTGTAATCCTGTTTCTTTGGCAACCACATTACAAGCCTTACCCATTTGTTTGAATTAACCATCTATTTGAACATTCTAACCTCTCATGAGCACTTGAATTGTTATGAACTGTGTAAAAGTTAAAGTGTGGGGTGGTTTGTTTGGATTTTAAGTGGAACTAATGAAATAAGGAGAAAGGTGCACTGTTTTGAAAAAGTAAGAGTCACTTGAATTTTAAAAAAATAAAGAAAGGAAAAAAAAATAGTTGTAATGGTATGGAAAAAAAAATTCCTTGATAAGTGAGCTGTAATTAAATCCAGCTAGCGTAACTCGGGAGAGTATGTCTAGTAAATGGTCGTAATTACTTGGGAGATATTTACGGTAGTAAGAGTGCTCATGGTCGATAGAGAATATTAGGAAAATTTATATGAAACATAGCAGGATGGGATTCCATCAATAGGGGAAATCATAACTCTAGACCTCCTTAGTTCTGTCTCAAATTTCATCCTTGTTAGTTGATAATTTTACTGCTTTATAATAGTTGTTACTTAATTAGTTAGAAATAAATATTATAATCTCTATAATTAGGAAATTATTTGGACTTGTGTTTCTTAGGAATATTGAACAATTATAGCGAAACCTTAGTTCTCTGTGGGATTCGGCTCCGAACTTGTATACCGGATTATATTTGCAACGACCGCTTAGTCCTTTTTATAAGCCATAGTTGGGCGTGATAACTTTAGTTCTTGGGATTCTGAAAGCCAAGGTCACCAGAATTCGTTTAATTGACCTTCCCATTGCGAGCACTGATCGGGGTTCATCTGAAACTCTTGGGAACTCTGACGCACTGAGTTTAGGGGTTCTATTGCTCTCTTTTCTATTGGAGATTGAAGTACTGCTGTGAATGTTCTTCTTATTTGCTTATTTGTCAATCTGCAACAGGCAAGTCCCTTCGTCCATAGCAATTTCATTCTCCTTTGTTTATATTTTGTGCTTTGTGTATACATGTCTCAGAAACTTCTTTGAAATAATTCTACTATGCTACCTTGTCTGTAACCTTTCTTTCTCTGAAGACCTTTTATGATTCTATACCTTTAGCATCTGAACTTGCCTAATGTCTGATTATAAATGCTTATTTGTGTATTTAACATAGGCAATTTCTATCTCTCTTAACTTGTTTAGTATACTGTGTTTATGTTGATATCTAACGCTAGACCTGAGTTTGCCTCTCTACTTTGTTCTGGAATATTATGCCAACCAACTCACGCCCAGAAAGTATTCTAATTCCTGTTGAGTCATTCATGCCTAACTTGATATCCTTCTGGGGTTATACTGTTAGTTATGACATGTTCCATGCTATTTATGACTCTATTATGTAATTTTGACTAGCTTAATTATGTGTTCTTCAGTATTAGGTTGAGACCTTTAGATTAAACCTCATAACTAGTCGTTTTATCCTATATGTGGCCAACTAGTACTAGGTTTGATGCTTGATTGTCTTGCTTCTAAAAATTGACATGTCTCTTGTATTATGTCTAATATTCAGCATGCTAAAGTTCCCCCTGCTCAATTAAGTAATTGCTTGACCGTGAACATGTTCTATTATGGCTTCCATGTTAGACATACCATGTAAAGGATGTGATCTACTTGTTGTTGTCTATGATTCTACTAGATTTTCATGTTTAAACCTCATGCCTAAAGTTCTTTAGGCTAGTTCTGGACTATGCTTTTTTTTAGAATTTTACTTGAAGTAGTTTGTTGTCCTACAATGATTATTCCTGTTACTTTAATTTTGCTTGTGAAAATATAAGCATGAAGCCATCTTATGTGTTCCTTGTGAATGCCTCATGTGATCTTGTCTATATGACTTGGAGAGAATTGCTACAGTTTTAAGAATTAAGTGCATGTGGAATTCAAGTTTGCTCAATTAATTCTCTGTATAGTCTGTTGTTTGTATGGTTAAAATTGGCATCCAATTGGGTAAGTGAGTCACACATTTTGGGTCTGGTGTTGGGCCATATATGTTGGGTTTGAGCGTTGAACTCAGGATACTTCGGTAAGCCAGTGGTTTTGAATCTGCTGTTGCGCGAACAGTAAGATTATTGAAGGCCTGGGGACATTCGTGGGTTATTTTCGTATTGGCCTGTAATTGCTTCATTGGGATTGTATTTGTTCAATCTGTAATCTGTCATCTTGTATTATTTCTTCCTGTGCCTGTAATAACTTGTAAATAAACAGTTGGGGATTAGTACAAATGGGGGGAAACTAGGATGTTTATCTCTTGCATGAATGGGTAGAGGTCATGCCTGTAGGATATTAATTATTTTGTTTGTTCGCCATGCCTCATTCTTTGGAATTATCTGTGCACACGCTACTCACTTAGAAAATATGACGTAGGGTCAATATAACGACTTGCAATATTAGAGAGAATGCCTATCGGATCTGAAATTGGACTTGTTGCGCTTAGATATTATGCATATAGGAATTCAATACAATAACTGGAAATACATGCTTTGGTTTACTTCCTTAAATAACGTGACTTATTTAGACACCATACCTATAAGATCCCGATTCAAATGATCAAACTACTGATGTTATTATCCTCTTCTTGTTGCATAACCCGCCGAGACAACATGCCTCTGGAGTAAATCCGCGATTTCACTACCCAGACAGAGAATGTTTAAAGACTATGCCTATAGGATGTTATCACTCGCCTAGAAAATCATGCCTATAGGATCCTTAATGGAACTATGTATTAAAAACAACTACCTCGTCAAACTGGTTTCCTAGAAATCCCTCGTATAAGGCTTTATGTCAATTATGGTGTTATTTAATCACATAAAACACATGCCTATAGGTTTTGAACAATTTAACATGCCTTAACTCCAAACCTTCCTATCTACAGTTGCCCGCTTAACTAATCTGACTATAGTTGGTATAAGTCATAATTGTCTGCCTAATTGACAATGTGCACTTGTGTTTATGTTAGGAGGTGAACTTGAGCCTTTTGTGTTGTTTATGTGTAGTCCTATTTGTTTTGATTGCGCACCTAGTTTTCTCATTTTCTGAGCTACCTAAGGGAAGTCTAGAACCACCAAAATAAAGGTCCAAAGCCTCCTGGACCATAGGCATGGGACGGGTAAATCACGTATAGGGCGCAATTTACATTTGAACTAGAACGCTTCTAGGTAAACAACTTCAAAAATAATAATTAGGTAGCAAGAGATAATAATCTGTGCCTGCTGAATAATATGAGCAACCCTTACACTTAAGAGAGTTGCGAAGTATTATTTATGTTGCACGGGGTGATCCTTTAGGATAAAAACTAAAGACCCCCCATGGTAACTATTTGTACACTTGTTTGTTTGAACTTAGCATACCATAAAAGTTTGGGAGAGGGTGGTGGAAGGGAGGATAAGGAGGGAAGTGTCTATATCGGAAAACTAGTTCGGTTTCATGCCGGGTCGTTCTACTACGGAAGCTATCCACCATATCAGGAGGTTGGTGAAAAAATATAGGGATAGGAAGAGGGATTTGCATATGGTGTTTATTGACCTACAGAAGGCGTATGACAAGGTCCCCAGGGACGTCCTTTGGAGGTGTATGAAGGTGAAAGGTGTGCCGGTGGCTTACATTAAGAGATAAAGGATATTTATGATGGAGCTATGACTCGGGTTAGGATTGTGAGAGGTGACTCAGAGCCTTTTCCAGTGGTTATGGGGTTACACTAAGGATCTGCACTCAGCCCGTTCTTATTTGCCCTGGAGATGGACGCACTGACACACCATATCCAAGGAGAGGTGCCATGGTATATGTTGTTCGCTGATGATATAGTTCTGATTGATGATACGCGAGACGACGTTAGTGAGAGATTGGAGGTATGGAGGCAGGCCCTGGACTCTAAAGTCTTCAAGTTGAGTAGGACTAAGACTAAATATGTGGAACGTAAGTTCAATGACGTGACAAGGGACGCGAATGTGGAAGTTAGGCTTGACTCACAAGTCATCCTCAAGAGAGAAAATTTTAAGTACTTAGGATCATTTATCCAGGGCGATGGGGAGATCGACAGGGATGTTACGCACTGTATTGGGGTGGGGTGGATAAAATGGAGGTTAGCGTCTGGAGTCCTGTGCGACATGAATTTACCACTGAAACTCAAAGGTAAGTTCTATAGAGCGGTGATTAGACCAGCCATGTTGTATGGGGCTGAGTGTTGGCCAGTCAAGAATTCACATATCCAGAAGATGAAAGTAGCAGAAATGAGGATGTTGAGATGGATGTATGGGCACACTAAGTTGGATAACATTAGGAATGAAGATATTCGGGAGAGGGTGGGCGTAGCTCCGGTGGACGACAAGATGCGGGAAGCGTGACTTAGATGGTTCAGACACGTGCAGAGGAGAAGCCTAGATTCCTCGATTAGGAGCTGTGAGCGGTTGGATTTGGCAGGTACGAGAACAGGTAGAGGGCGGCCTAAGAAGTATTGGGGCGAGGTGATCAGACAGGACATGGCGCGACTCCAGATTTCCGAAGACATGACTCTTGATAGGAAGGTGTAGAGGTCGAGCATTAGGGTTGTAGGTTAAAGGGTAGTCGAGTAGTTTTCCTCTTTGTCCCGATTTCCCTCTTTGTACCGATGAGTACGATAGTATTTTGTATAGCACTGCTAGCGATTTATGTTGTGTTTCACACTTTTGCATAATATTTGTGTTACTGCTTTTTATTTTATTTGCTGTCTCTCACGTTACTGATATTATTTTTCGGGTTTTGTTGTCACAGATCTATGTCTTTGAGCCGAGGGTCTCCCGAAAACAGCCTCCCGCCTTCCTAGCCCCTCGGGGGTAGGGGTAAAATCTGTGTACACTCTACCCTCCCCAGACCCCACTGATAGAATTTTACTGGGTTGTTATTGTTGTTGTTGTTGTTATTGTTTGTTTAAATTTAGATTAAACTAGGTCATATCTTGTAATCCTCAAAAGTTTGTACCAATTATTTATTAATGTATAATCCACTTCTTTCATATGTGCAATCTCTTTTAATGCTTGTTTTTATCTTGTAACTATATATTTGGACTCTTTGCTCTTCTTTTATTTATATGACCACGCATGGTATTATAATTTGATAATCCCCACATAGTTTTGACTTCAGCAGGGAACCACAATTGTAGACCTTGAAGAATGACTAACACATTATTTTCGAGGTAATTTAAGCGCTTACTTGATCTTTGGTAATACAGACTAGTTAAAATAGAGTTATTTAAAAATAGGTTCCCTAACGCACCTTAAAATCGTTAGATAGCAACTCTTCTCTTTTAATACCCATTTAAAAAGAGTTATCACACGTCGAAATCCGCTTTACGAGAAAACGAGACGCGATTATTATACCGGCACATTATTTGTACCGGTGTTATCCTAATCCCTAGTTGATACTTCAAGTAAGCAGATAAGTACTCTACTAGGACACCTAGTCGATACTTCAAGTAAGCAGATAAGTACTCTACTAGGACTAATGCACAAAACTAAAAGTAAGCAAATAAGTACTCTACTAGGACTAATGCACAAAACTACAAACAAACAAATATATATTGTTAACTAAGCAATTCTGCAAATCGCAAGAATGAAAGACAAAAGGATATAGGAGATCCGGAGGTACCAACTCCGGGTGGATAGAACCTGAATCACTGATTTGGATGTCGAGGTGTTGTTGTAACACTGACCTTCTACGCACTTCCACAAGCCTCCGTGTCCACTGTTCTTCGTTGTTCTTCGCCGGCATGAGTGTCTCATTCGCCTCTTCTCTGATATTCACCAGCAATTTGAAAACTTTCCACACTTGAAGGGCAAGATATGGGGAGCAGAGGCGATGCTCATCAGCCCATATCTGACTGGTGGAGATTTTTGTGGAAGGATAGGGAAGAGGGAAAAAATAGATGGACAACAAGGGAGATGGGGTGGGGAAGTCAAAAAATGAAAAAAGAGAGATGGAGAGGAAGAAACAGGGGTGACTTTGGGTTTGGGGCAGAAGGGCAGTAAGGACGGAAAAGAAGAACATGGGAAAAAGGGTAGAAGATAAGATGAGATAGAGAGAGAGAGAAAGAGTGTAGGGTTACTTACCTGTATTTTCTGGCGGCCGCCGGTGGTGGGGCGAGCACTGGTGGGTGGGTGGAGGGTGACCATTAGTTGAAGAGCGAAGAGAGATATATTATGCATGTAATATTACTTGTACAACAAAATTGATAACCAAATAGTGTACATATTGAAATTCTGAATTATGTGCAAGTATTATATGTAATAGATGCAACCAAACAAGCCCTAAATTAAATCTGATGATTTCTTGGATTCTGATTTTGGCAGCAAAAGTGCAGGAATAGATTTATCAGGTCCAATAGGTGGAGAAAATCTATTGGACTACCAAAAAGTGTGGCCCTGCTTCTGAGGAGAAACTTCTCCATGATTCAGCTAAAGATTGGAAGTATGACGTTGCTGCTCAGAATGAACTTCTTCATTAAGCACAGGCTCAGATAGCCAATGGAGAGCGCAAGATGGCTAAGCGAGTGGATAGAGAAAAGCAACTAGAAATGTTGCGTAGAATGATTTCTATGAAAAGAATACCTTTTAAGATTCCTCCTTCAGGATTCTATGATGTAGCTGAGGAGAAGAGATCATCATTTGCTGACAGAGGGTACGCACATTTCTTTCAAGAAATATACTTTGATTCTTTAAAATGCATGGTTAGATCTTTTCACTGTCTCATAATCTGGGCAATTATTATATGCATGCAGTAACCATACGAGCCCTAATTAAATTTGATGAGTTTTTAATTTTGCCAGCAAAAGTACAGGAACAGATTATCAGGTCAAATATTTATAGATGGGGAAAATCCAACGCCCTTAGCTGTGTAGTAGCCGCATGAAGCGAAACAGAACAAGTTTCCTCAAAAGCCAAAGATAATACTCAAAAGTTCCTTCTTAGCAGGATCTGGAAGTAAGAAGATTGATAGTATAGGAACTGGAAGAAAATATGGCAGTGAAGAGAAACATAATGGAATCGTGATTGACGAATCGAGGCCAAAAAGGGAAATACGACCTCATTGATTTCGGCTTGAATAGGTGTATTTTGCTCAATATTTCATTGGAGTATTCTCAGCAATAAAATTAACAACAACTCGTGCTCTCTCAAACTAGATTTTTTTTTTTGGGTTAGAAAGATAATATTGCATTAAACATAAGATGAGTGACTACAAAGAGGGTAATGCTTGGGCATCTCCAATATAGTTGTTTGGCATTAGAATATCACAAACATTGTCACTAGCTAACTGAATAGTGTCGTCTACCACATTGATTCCATGCGAGGTTGTGGTCTCTTGGGTAGCAGCAAAAGTATCAAAAGGGTGTTGTTCCATATTCATAGCTTGGTCCAGTGGATTGCATGTCGTCTTCATGTAACGAGTTGTTCATGCCTGATCCATTTGCAAAAAGGTTCTAACAAAATTCGGTGGCTCTTCAAAAACAGTAGGATTTGTAGCAGCTTCCACGGTGCAGCCCGCTTTAGCCAACAATCAGCCACCTCGTTGCCCTCCCTGTAGGTGTGTGCAATAGTAACATTATGCATGTGGTCTATGAGGTGCCTGCATTCAGCTAGTAGATTAGTATAAACTATGTTATATTTTTTTAATAGCGTAAGTACCTCTGACGCATCGACGTTTATTTCTAGCGGAACCAAATTATGTGTTTTTGCCAATTCCAGCCCACGAGTGCCCTTAATTCTGCATGGATTATGCTGGCATTGTCAAAACTGCCTGCAAAGCCTATAATCCAGTTTCCATTTGTGTCGCGTATTAGCCCCCCTATACCTACTTTATGAGTTACCTTTGATACATCCCCATCAGTATTTAATTTGTAGGAGTTTGGTTTTGGTGGCAACCATTTGGTAGGTTGTATTATAGCAATTTTATTTTGATCCATATTGGTTTCTAAGTACGTATGTTCCAGCACGTAATTAGTGATTTTGTTATGGACAACTTGTGTCTTATACGATTAAAGTTGTGATTGTTACGCATAATCCAAATGTTCCATAATGTGTATGAAATACAAGTTTTACTATTGATATGGAAAGGCATATTATGTTGTTTTTATATTAATAAGCGGCATTAATCATTCAGATGGAGGAGACAACCTACTGATAGTGGTGATAACCCTTGTGAGTCCTAAGTCGTGCTAGATGTGTTTTATGGAAGGACAGTGAAAAAACAAGTGGTTAACATTTTCCTGATCAGTCTGACATATGTGAAAATGGACATCTAATGTTATGCCTATGTGGTGGAGATAGTATTTGGTAGGTAGTTTATTGTGCATTATAAGCCATAGGAAAGGTTTTAATTTGGGGGGTGCGGGTATTTTCCAAATCCAATTGTAAGGAGGTATGTGGCCTATTAGTGGTAACTCCTGCTGTAAAAATTTTGAATACATTGTTTGAATTGTGAATCTTCCATGATTAGATAAGATCCAGTAGATACTGTCATATTTGTTTGCATATACTGGTACGTTAATTGTATTGATAATTTTCTTTATGAAATCTGGAACGTGAAAAGAAATTGCTGCCCAGTTCCATTCATGTTGAGCTCGATAGGTACTTATAGTCCTTGTATTGTGGATTAATGGTATAGGGGCATATATTAAACATCTAATAGTTGTATTGAGGGAAATCCAAGCATCGTTCCAGAAGTTGATCTTAAAATTGGACCCCAGTTTCCATTGAATACCATGTTGACATTTTTCCCAACCTAGTATGATGTTGTGCCAAGTATTGGAGAGTTGTCCAGTGTGCATTTGTGCTTGTATTTATGGATAAGTGTGTTATCCCATAGTTTATTTGGCGAATGGAATAGACACCAGGCTAATCCTGCAAGTAGAACACTATTTTTTAACTGTAGTGTAACGACCCGACTGGTCGTTTTGTATTCTAGAACCCCGTGCCCCAAATGAGCTTTCTCAGGTTTTCTTTTGCTGATGTATAGCTTGCGGGGACGGGTAGTTCGAGGTTTGGAGGAGTTTGGGGTGGTATAGGAACACTTAGTTCCTTAAGGTTGGCCTTAAAGGCCAATTTGACTCCGGTCAACTTTTTTAGTAAACGACCTCGGAATCGAGATTTGAAAGCTCCAGTAGGTTCGTATGGTGATTTCGGACTAGGGAGTATGTTCGGAACGGGTTTCGGATGAACCGAGAGCATTTTGGCGTCAAATAGTGAAATATGATTCCTTAAGTTCAAAAATGAGGTTTGGAACGTGTTTTTGTGTTATCGAGGTCCGAACAAAATTCCAAGACCGGGAATAGTCCCGTCATGTCATTTATGACTTGCTCGCAAAATTTGGTGCCATTCCGAGCGGTATAGGTATGTTTCGGCGTGTCGAAAGCGAATTCAAGAACTTAAAGTTCTTAAGTTGAATTTAGATGGTTTTTGGGTTATGATTCTTAGATTTAGCGTTGTTTCGGACGTTCCGAAGGCTCGATCAAGTTCGTATTATGATTTATAACTTATTGGTATATTTGTACAGGGCCTTGGGGGGCGGGGGAATGCCATTCAGACATCACGCGAGGCAAACCAAGCTCAAAAAGAGCTGCTGGTGCATCAGATCTGGTGCGACCGCACCTGCGAAGGACCAGCCGCAGGTGCGAGACCACAAGCGCGGTCAAAGCCTCGCAGGTGCGGCCTTAGAGGGGCTGCCTAATTTCTACAGGTGCGGGCCTCGAGCCGCAGGTGTGAAAGTCCTGAAGGCAGTGAAGTTGTTTTAAATGCGGGACTTAGACATTTTAGGCCATTTCTTTCATCTTTGGACGATTTGGGGAGCTTTCAAAGGGGAGATTCGACCTAGCAATTGTGAGATAAGTAATTTCTACTTAAAAGTGAGTTTAATACTTGAGTTTTGGGTAGATTAACACACAAAAATTAGTGGAAATCATGGGTTTAGAGTGAAACTTAGGGTTTTGATAAAAATAAGAATTTACCAAGAAATTTGTTATGAAATCATACAAAAACTATATAATATTGATCCTTAGGTTATGGGTGGCTATTTCCCTTGAAAATCTCCGGAACACGAACATGTGGGCCCGGGGGTACATTTTAGGATTTTGCAAACTAGGTTGAGACAATTATTTAAATAGGGGAAATGTGGACTTTTGAACATAGATTGATTTATTTATATAATGTTTGGCTAGATTCGAGTTCGTGGGCGGCGAATTTGGAGATTCGGGTGCATTCTTAACCCGGGAAGTAGGCTTGAAACGAGGTAAGTCTCCTTTCTAACCTTGTAAGAGGGAATTGTCCCCATAGGTAAAGTAATTAACTATGTGTCATTATTTGTGGGGACTACATACGTACGAGGTGACGAGAGTTCGTGTGTAGTGACTATTCTTGTTATGTTCGGGTAGTTAGTTTTACACCATGCCTTGTGAACTCCATTAATTGAACTATATGCCTTGTGATGTCCTTGTATGCAAGTTTGTTTTCAAGAAATCCTTGACGATTTCAAACGAATTACTATTTTGGAAAAGGATTTAAGTAAAAATGTTGTGTTCATGTGTGACCGCTTCACAATTTATATTCCGCGAGCGGAGTGATTCTTTCCACTACTCATGGGAGCGGGTCGTACGCCACGACAGGTTAATAGATGCATCTATGGTTCGCGACGTTTGACTCTTCGGCAGTGCACATTTATTATTATGTTGGCTCAGACTGTAGGTCCTCGACACCTTATACGCAAGCTACTTGTCTGATATATTTCATGACTATTAAGCTGTTAGATTTCTAGGAAGACAAATAGTAAATTGTATATTGGTGTTTCGCCACGTAAATAGGCTTTGTGGTTATGCTCAATATTCACTGTTTTACTGTCCACATGTGCTTGTTATTCATTTTAAAATATACCTAATTATACTGTTTGGACCGTAGTAAGTGTCAAGTCGACCTCTCGTCACTACTTCTTCGAGATTAGACTGGATACTTACTGGGTACATATTGTTTATGTACTCATGCTACACTTATGTACTTAATTGTACAGGTTCTGAGGCAGGTGTATCTGGTTATCAGTCCGGAGCTCGTCCTTGATTGCACTTGGTTGAGGCTTCACTGTGAGCTGCTTCTTTTGATGACATTCAGCAACACTCTGGAGTCTTTCTTTTGCTATTTCTGTCTATATCCTCTCAGGCAGTAGAATAGTCCTTTATTTCTTTTGATTCTACTCTATTAGATGCCTGTAGACTTGTGACACTAGTTCCTGGCACACACATTGGTAGACTATTCTTTTGCTGATGTAATTAATTAAAGTTGACTTTTGGTATTCGTAACTTAATTGCCCTGCTATGTGTTATATTCCATGCGTAGTGGCTAAATTATTTTTTAAATAAGGGAAAGATTAATAGAAAAAAACTAGATTCACTAGACAATTAGTGTTGGCTTGCCTGACAACGGTGTTGGGCGCCATCGTGACCTGGATTAGGATTTGGGTTGTGAAAACATGGTATCAGAGCTCTAGGTTCACGTAGATCTCACGAGTTATGGGCAAACCCAATAGAGTCTTGCGGATCAGTACAGATACGTCTGTATTTTTCTTCGGGAGGCTATATGGTGTTAGGAAGTTTCTCTTTATTCATCTTCTATCGTGCAGTTGATGGTATGCTAAATCTCACTCTTCTATTCTCTCACAGATGGTGAGGATGCGCGCAGCCAACGTTCCGGACCCGGGAAGGGCCGCTACCCCAGTCGTCAGAGGTCGAGGGAGGAACTGGCCCGAGGTAGGGGACGAGGGCGTCCTAGAGCTGCCCCAGTTGCACCGCTAGTGAATCCAACAGAGGATCCTATCACTGAGGATCAAGGAGAGGTGCCCGCAGCAGATCCTGCCCCGTTGGACTTCATGACGACTTCGGGATTTCATAAGGTTATGGGCCGTATGATGCGGTTCGTGGATACTATGACTCAGGCTGGTTTATTTCCAGCGGACTCGGCCACATCTCAGGCAGGAGGGGGAGCACAAACCCCTACTGCCCAGGCCGCAGGACATGCAGCTGCAGTTTATCAGACCCCGGGTACACTGCCCGCGGGTGGGGTTCAGCCAGCAGCAGCAGCTGAGCCCAGACCAGCTGCGGACGCCGATCCGCAGAAGCTACTAGACAGATGGACCAGATTGCACCCTCCTATCTTTGGAGGCGAGCGTCATGAGGATGCTCAGGATTTTATTGACAGATGTAGGGACAGACTACACAACATAAGGATACTGGAGTCCCATGGAGTAGACTTCACTACTTTCCAGCTTGAGGGCAGGGCCCGTAGATGGTGGCAGTCTTATGTTCTTGGAATACCGGCAGATTCTCCTCCCATCACTTGGGAGCAGTTCACTCAGCTATTCCTGGACAGGTATATTCCACCCTCTGAGAGGGAAGAGATGTGGTATCAGTTTGAGCAGCTGGAGCAGGGTCAGATGTTAGTGACCGACTACGAGGCTAGGTTTTTGGAGTTGTCTCGTCACGCGATTATGATACTTCCTACTGACGCAGAGAGAGTACGTAGATTTGTAGTTGGGTTGCACTCAGGTTTTAGGGCCAACATGGCCCGAGAGGTGGATATGGGGACTCCTTATCAGCTTGTAGTAAAGATAGCTCGTAGGATTGAGGGCTATCGATTGAGGAGTAGAGAGCAGGGATAACAGGATAAGAGAGCTCGGTTTTCTGGGGATTTCAGAGGTGCTCCAGCTAGGGGCAGAGGTCAGTTTGGTAGGGGCCAGCCTAGTAGGCCTCCATATTCAGCACCCCCACCACCTCCTCGAGGTGCTCCAGTGAGGCCTTATTTTAGCACAATGCCGGAGAGTTCTTATCACGCACCAGCCATTCAGGGTTCCTCCGGCGGGTATTCTGGTCATCAGGGATCTTCCAGCTCTTATTTCAGTGCTATGCCAGAGAGTTCATACCATCCTCCAGCTATTCAGGGTTCTTCTTCAGGACAGCAGGCTATGGTGCCGACTGCCGAGAGGTTGTTATGAGTGTGGGGATCCAGGTCACATGAAGAGGTTTTGTCCCAGGCTTCACGGCAAGGCAGTGCAGCAGAGTCACCAGCCTATGGTTTCAACACCGACGGTCCGGCCACCTAGAGGTGGAGGACAGGCTGGTAGAGGTCGTCCTAGAGGTGTCGGCCAGGCAGGGGGAGCCCATCCATCTTCTGTCCATTAGGGTGGAGGTTAATCATCCGGCGCTTCAGCCAGATTCTATGCTTTCCCGGCCAGACTAGATGCAGTGGCCTCAGATGTCGTGATCACAGGTATTATTTCGGTATGCGGTAGGGATGCATCAGTATTATTTGATCCAGGATCCACTTATTCATATGTATCAACCCTGTTTGCTCATTTATTGGATATTCCTCATGAGTCCTTGGGTACTCCTGTTTATGTGTCCACTCCTGTGGGCGATTCTGTGGTTTTGGAATGGATTTATCGGTCCTGTGTGGTTACATTCTGTGGGTTCGAGACCAGAGCAGACCTCTTGCTTCTTGATATGACTGATTTTGAGGTCATCCTTGGCATGGATCGGTTATCCCCTTATCACGCTGTCCTAGATTTCCATCCCAAGACAGTTGCTATAGTCATGCCTGAGTTGCCGAAATTAGAGTGGAGAGGTTCATCAGTCAGTGCAGCTAGTTGGGTTGTTTCTTTCCTGAAGGCTCGATGTATGGTCGAGAAGGGTTGTTTAGCTTATCTTGCTTATGTGCGGGACACCACTATTGAGTCTCCGACGATTGATTCAGTGCCGGTAGTTCGAGATTTTGCCGATGTATTTCCTTCAAACCTTCCAGGCATGCCACCGGATCATGAAATTGATTTTTGCATTGACTTAGCTGCAGGAACCCAGCCTATATCTATTCCCACATACCGCATGGCTCCGAAGGAATTAAAGGAATTGAAAGAAAAGTTTTAGGAGTTGTTAGCTAAGGGGTTTATCAGACCGAGTGTATCGCCTTGGGGTGCTCCAGTATTATTTGTGAAGAAGAAGGATGGGACTATGCGGATATGTATTGACTACAGCCAGTTGAAAAAAGTCACCATCAAGAACAAGTACCCGTTGTCGCGTATCGATGATTTGTTTTACTAGTTACAGGGTGGTGTTTTCTAAGATTGACTTGAGATCAGGGTACCATCAGCTGAAGATTCGGGACTCGTATGTTCCGAAGACTGCCTTCCGTACGAGATATGGTCATTATGAGTTCCTGGTGATGTCCTTTGGCTTGACTAATGCCCCAGCAACATTTATGGATTTGATGAACAGGGTGTTCAGGCCCTATATTGAATCTTTTGTTATTGTCTTCATTGATGGCATCCTGATCTACTTAGGTAGCCTGGGGGAGCATAAGCAACATTCGAGAGTGGTGCTCCAGATCTTGCGGGAACAAAAGTTGTACGCTAAGTTCTCCAAGTGTGAGTTTTGGTTAGATTCTGTGGCATTATTGGGACATGTGGTATCCGTAGAGGGCATCAAGGTGGATCCTAAGAAGATTGAGGCAGTCCAGAGCTGGCCACGCCTTACTTCAGCGACAGAGATCAGGAGCTTCTTGGGACTGGCAGGTTATTATCGTCGATTTGTGGAGGGTTTTTCATCCATTGCGCCTCTATGACTAGATTGACCCAGAATGGTGCCCCATTCCGATGGTCCGACGAGTGTGAGGCGAGCTTCCAGAAGCTCAAGACATCCTTGACCATAACACCAGTTCTAGTGTTGACTTTGGTTCGGGGATGTATACAATTTATTGCAACGCTTCACGCGTTGGTTTGGGATGTGTATTGATGCAGGAGGGACGAGTTATTGCATATGCTTCACGTCAGCTGAAGGTTCATGAGAAGAATTAACCTGTGCACGATTTGGAGTTGGCGGCAATTGTTCATGATCTTAAGATTTGGAGGCACTACATGTATGGGGTGCCTTGTGAGGTTTATACACACCACCGCACTTTGCAGCACTTGTTCAAGTAAAGGGATCTTAATTTGAGGCAGTGTATATGGCTTGAGTTGCTGAAGGATTATGACATTACTATTCTTTATCATCCGGGCAAGGCGAATGTGGTTGCAGATGCTTTAAGCAGGAAGGCGGAGAGTATGGGTAGCTTGGCTTTCATTTCAGCAGAGGAGAGACCTCTAGCTTTGGACATTCAGTCCTTAGCTAATCGCCTGGTGAGGTTGGACCTTTCAGAGCCCAACCGAGTTCTTGTACGCGTTTTTTCTCAGTCTTCATTATTAGGGGAGATCAAGGCTCGGCAGTTTGATGATCCGCACTTGGCAGTTCTCCAGGAGACGGTGTTACAGGGTGGTGCCAAGGAGGTTTATATTGGCGAGGATGGTGTTCTGATACTTCAGGGTCGCATATGTGTCCCTAATGTTGACAGCCTGAGGGAGAGGATTCTAGAGGAGGCACATAGTTCCCGGTATTCTATTCACCTTGGTGCTACGAAGATGTATCATGACCTAAGGCAACATTACTGGTGGAGGCAGATGAAGAACGACACAGTGGAGTATGTGGCTACATGTCTAAATTTCCAGCAGGTTAAGTATGAGCACCAGAGTCCAGTAGGCCTACTTCAGCAGATGCCTATACCTGAGTGGAAATAGGAGCGCATCACTATGGACATCGTAGTTGGGTTGCCTCGGACCTTGCGGAAGGTTGATGCGATTTGGGTTATTATGGACAGGTTGACCAAGTCGGCACATTTCATTCCAGTAGCTACTACTTATACTTCAGAGAGGTTGGCCCAAATCTACATTCGGGAGATAGTTTGGTTGCACGGTGTGCCTGTGTCCATTATATCAGATCGAGGTCCTCAGTTCACCTCGCACTTCTGGAGAGCAGTACAGAGTGAGTTAGGCACCCGGGTAGATCTCAGTACAACATTCCAACCTCATACCGACACGCAGTCGGAGCGGACAGTTCAGATATTGGAGGACATGCTCAGAGCATGTGTGATTGACTTTGGAGTTTGCTTATAATAACAGTTATCAGCCCAGCATTAAGATGGCTCCATTTGAGGCCTTGTATGGTCGGCGATGTCGTTCTCCCATCGGGTGGTTTGAGCCTGGCGAGGCTAAGTTATATGGCACTGACCTGGTGAAGGATGCCTTGGAGAAAGTAAAGTTGATTCAAGAGAGGCTTCGCACAGCACAGTCCAGACATAAGAGTTACGCGGATCAGAAGGCGTGTGATGTATCGTTTATGGTCGGGGAGAAAGTTCTGTTGAAAGTCTCGCCGATGAAGGGTATTATGAGATTTGGAAAAAAGGGCAAGCTGAGCCCAAGGTTTATAGGTCCATTTGAGGTGTTGAGGCGAGTTGGGGAGGTTTCTTGTGAGCTCGCTTTACCTCCTAGTTTATCAGGAGTTCATCCGGTCTTTCATGTGTCCATGCTCCGGAGGTACCACGCCGACTTCTCTCACGTGATAGACTTCAGCACCATTCACCTAGACGAGATATTGGGTTATGAGGAGGATCCAATTGCTATCATTGACAGGCAGGATTGCCAGTTGAGGTCCAAGAGGGTTTCCGCCATAAAGTTCCAGTGGAGGGGCCAACCAGTCGAGGAGGCGAACTAGGAGTCCGAGGAGGACATGCGGGTCATATATCCACCCTTATTCAGCACTCCAGGTATGATTCTAGACCCGTTTGAGGACGAATGTTTGTTTAAGAGGTGGAGAATGTAACGATCCAGCCGGTCATTTTGTGTTCTAGAACCCCGTGCCCCTAAACTAGATTTCCCGTGTTTGATTTTACTGATTTATAGCTTGCGGGGACGGTTAGTTCGAGGTTTGGAGGAGTTTGGGGTGGTATAGGAACACTTAGTTCCTTAAGGTTGGCCTTAAAGGCCAAGTTTGACTCCGGTCAACATTTTTAGTAAACAACCTCAGAATCGAGATTTGAAAGCTCCAGCAGGTTCGTATGATGATTTTGGACTTGGGTGTATGTTCGGAACGGGTTTCGGATGACCCGGGAGCGTTTCGACGCCAAATAGTGAAATATGATTCCTTAAGTTCAAAAATGAGGTTTGGAACGTGTTTTTATGTTATCGAGATCTGAACAAAATTCTGAGACCGGGAATAGTTTCGTCATGTCATTTATGACTTGATCGCAAAATTTGGTGTTATTCCGAGCGGTATAGGTATGTTTCAGCATGTCGAAAGCGAATTCAAGAACTTAAAGTTCTTAAGTTGAATTTAGATGGTTTTGGGGGTATGATTCTTAGATTTAGCATTGTTTCAGACGTTCCGAAGGCTCGAGCGAGTCCGTATTATGATTTAGAACTTGTTGGTATATTTGGACGGGACCTCGGGGGAGGGAGGGGGCGTATGCCATTCGGACATCGCGCGAGGCAAACCAAGCTCAAAAAGAACTGCTGGTGCATCAGATCTGGTGCGACCGCACCTGCGAAGGACCAGTCGCAGGTCCGGCCTTAGAGGAGCTGCGCAATTTCTGCAGGTGAGGGCCTCGAGCCGCAGGTGCGAAAGTCTAGAAGGCAGTGTGGTTGTTTTAAATGAGGAACTTAGACATTTTAGGCCATTTCTTTCATCTTTGGACGATTTGGGGAGCTTTCAAAGGGGAGATTCGATCTAGAAATTGTGAGGTAAGTAATTTCTACTTAAAAGTGAGTTTAATACTTGAATTTTGGGTAGATTAACACACAAAAATTAGTGGAAATCATGGGTTTAGAGTGAAATCTAGGGTTTTGATGAAAATAAGAATTTACCAAGAAATTTGTTATGAAATCACGCAAAAACTATATAATATTGATCCTTAGGTTATGAGTGACTATTTCCCTTGAAAATCTCCGGAACACGAACATGTGGGCCCGGGGGTACATTTTAGGATTTTGCAAACTAGGTTGAGACAATTATTTAAATAGGGGAAATGTGGACTTTTGAACATAGATTGATTTATTTATATAATGTTTGGATAGATTCGAGTTCGTGGGCGGCGAATTTGGAGATTCGGGTGCATTCTTGACCCGGGAAGTAGGATTGAAACGAGGTAAGTCTCCTTTCTAATCTTGTAAGAGGGAATTGTCCCCATAGGTGAAGTAATTAACTATGTGTCATTATTTGTGAGGACTACGTACGTACGAGGTGATGAGAGTCTGTGTGTAGTGACTATTCTTGTTATGTCCGGGTAGTTAGGTTTACACCATGCCTTGTGAACTCTGTTAATTGAACTATATGCCTTGTGATCTCCTTGTATGCAAGCTTGTTTTCAAGAAATCCTAGAACTTGACATTTTCAAACGAATTACTATTTTGGAAAAGGATTTAAGGAAAAATGTTGTGTTTAGGTGTGACCGCTTCGCAATTTATATTTTGCGAGCGGAGTGATTCTTTCCACTACTCTCATAGGAGCGGACCGTACGCCGCGGAAGGTTAATAGATTCATCTATGGTTGGCGTCGTTCGACCCTTCGACAGTGCACTTTTATTATTATGTTGACTCAGGCCGTAGGTCCTCGACACCTTATACGCAAGCTACTTGTCTAATATTTTTCATGATTGTTAAACTGTTAGATGTCTGGGAAGACAAATTGTAAATTGTATATTGTGTTTCGCCACGTAAATAGGCTTTGTGGTTATGCTCAATATTCATTGTTTTACTGTCCACGTGTGCTTGTTATTCATTTTAAATTATTTCTAATTATACTGTTTGGACCCTAGTAAGTGTCAAGTCGACCTCTCGTCACTACTTCTTCGAGATTAGACTTGATACTTACTGGGTACATAATGTTTATGTACCCATGTTACGCTTCTGTACTTAATTGTACAGGTTCTAAGGCAGGTGCACCTGGTTATCAGTCTGGAGCTCGTCCTTGATTGCACTTGGTTGAGGCTTCACGGTGAGCTGCTTCTCTTGATGACATTCAGCAGCACTCTGGAGTCTTTATTTTGCTGTTTCTGTCTATATCCTCTCAGACAGTAGGATAGTCCTTTATTTCTTTTGATTCTACTCTACTAGATGCATGTAGACTTGTCACACTAGTTTCTGGCACACATATTGGTAGACTATTCTTTTGGTGATGTAATTAATTAAAGTTGACTTTTGGTCTTCGTAACTTAATTTCCCTTCTATGTGTTATATTCCATGCGTAGTGGCTAAATTATTTTTGAAATAAGGGAAGGATTTAATAGAAAACAAAATAGATTCACTAGATAATTAGTGTTGGCTTGTGTGACAACGATGTTGGGCGCCATCGCGACCTGGATTAGGATTTGGGTCGTGACATGTAGCCTCTATATACCAAGGCCTACCAATGTCTTTGGAGTGGTAACATGTTTCCAATTGACTAAGTGGAGTTTCTTTTTTTGGTGGGTAGTGCCCCAAAGGAAGTTACACATATATTGCTCCATTTTGTTGATAATTTTGGGGAATCAAAATGTATTGTATGACGTGGTTTGACAAGCTAGAGAGGATAAATTTAATGAGAGTAATTCTACCTGGTAGTGATAGGAACCTGGTTTTCCAACCGGCAAGTTTTACCTTTAAATTATCTAGTAGGAATTGGAAGTCTGACTTACTTGGCCTAGTATGAAACATGGGAAATCCCAAATATTTCCCAAAGTGTTTTCCTTCTTGCATGCTAAAACAAGTAAGAATATTATTTTTTGCTTCAGTAGTGCAATTGTTGGAGAAGAATTTTTTTTATTTTTGGAAGTTAATAGTTTGTTCTGATAGATTGGTAAAAGTATTAAGTGTATCAATCATAGTGTTGTAGCTGGTAGTATTAACTTTAGACAACAGTATGATGTCGTCTGCGAAAAAAAAGTGTGATAGTTGAGGTCCATGTTGAGAAATTTGTATGGGTTTCCATAGTAGATAGTCGACTTATTGGAATATATTCCGTGATAAGCGTTCCAGGCACATAATGAAGATGTAAGGAGATAAAGTGTCTTCTTGTCTTATGCCCCTAGATGGTCGAAAAAACTTAGTACGCGATCCATTGATCAATATAGATACGGAGGACGTTGTAATGCATGACATTATTAGGGATATGAGATTATTGGAGAAATTGAAATAATGGAGCATGTTCTTTATGAAGGACCATTCAAGCTTATCAAAAGCCTTTTCCAAATCTAGTTTTAGAAGCATTTGTCCCATTCTCTCTTTTTTCTTATTTTTGAGGTGGTTAAGGATTTCCTGGACAATGATGGCATTGTCAGATGCACGCTTCCCTTGTTGGAAACTTGACTGTGTTGGACCTATTATTTTTTGGAGGTAGGGTTTGATACGGTTTACAATTAATTTTGTGATTAGTTTGTAGACTGTATTACAAAGACTTATAGGGCGATATTGATTGATGGATGATTCATTTTTTTACTTTTGGAATTAGGCACAAGTAAGTTTTGTTAATTTCCACCGAAATTTGATTGTTGTTGAAAGCATTTTGACAACAGTTTATAACAGAGTGACTTACGTCATTCCAGAATTTTTGGAAAAAATACGGGTGCAGGCCATCAGGCCCCCGAGCCTTGAAAGGTTGAAATGAAAAGAGAGCTTGTTTTATTTCAACCAACGTTCGTGGTTGAGCCAAATAGTGTTGATCAGCAGCGGTCAAAGAATTAACCATTGTTGATTCATTTTTTAATTTGTTAGTCATTGGATGTTTGGTCTGGAATAAAGTATTATAATATTGAAAAATTTCTTGTTGAATTTGGGTTGAATCAAAAATGCAATTGCCTACATTGTCCTTTAATCATTGATGTGATTACGCCTACGCCTCTATAAGGTAGACATATGAAAAAAGTTTGTGTTAGCATCTCCTTCGTTTAACCAAAGAATTCCGAATCTTCCTCTTGCTTTAGTAGACCACTAAATTCATGATTTAGTTGAATCTCTAAATTTTGTAGGAAAATTCTAGTAGAATAATGGATTGATGCTTGAATTCCATTAATTCTAGCTAGTAGTTTACGTTTTTTTGGAAAAGGTTTCCAAAAGTCTGCTTATTCCAATATGAGACATTTTCTTGAAAGTTGGCTGTAGATTCAATAATTGAAGAGGTATTATGCCATGATTGTTGAACAACAGTGGGGAAACTAGGGTGGGTTGTCCACATTTTTTCAACCCTAAATATATTATGCTTAGGGATTTTTTTGGGTTATAGTGTGACCAGTAGAGGGCAATGGTCTGAGTATGTGCGAGGTAGGTGTTGCACAACTGTTTCAGGGAACAATTGAAGCCGATCATAGTTGTCTAAGAGTCTGTCTAATCTTTCTAGTATAGTATGTCCATTACATCTTTTATTAGTCCAAGTATACCGGCTACCCTTAAAACCTAGGTTTACTAATTGACAATAGTTGAGACAGTGTGCAGATGTGTCTACCCTAGCGTTATTGATAGGGTTTCCACAAAAAATTTCATTTGCTCTAATTATCTCATTAAAATCACCCCCAACTAACCAAGGGCCTCTATAAGAATCATGGATGCATTTTAAATTTTCCCAAAGAGTGTTACGTAAGATTGTAGAATTCTTTGCATAAATTGACAAAAATAACAACTTAACAGGGTTAGGCCATACCTGGACCATGCAGTGCACCTCATGTATGGTCATGGTAAGATCCTCCACATTTACAAGATCAGCATTCCATAGTAAGACTATACCTCCAAATATTCCTTGGGCCATATTAGAGAAATTAAAATCATTCTTCAACACAGTGTAATCTTGCATGCGGGTCTCTAGTAAAACAACAAGGACTGGACTATAATTATCCAAAAGCGACCTGAATTGTCTTCTAAATTCCGCATTGTTTGAACCTCTACAATTTCAGACTATCAATTCATAATAGGTTGGGGGATGGTGGTGTCATCTAGGTCAGCAGTTTCACTCGACACTCCCAGTGGAGGTTGAGTTTGAGGGTACCAGGAAGATATCTGACGCAGGGAGGGAATTATTACCATGGAATATTTCCCCTCCTATGGGTTTGGATTTGCCCAGATGTTGACACTGCATGTTGTTAGCTCGGGTGGGTATTTGAATATGAATTTTTTTGCGTACTGCTCCTTGAGGCTGTAGAGATAGAATCCCTTTAACCATATGAACTTTGTCCGGGTTTCCTTAATTTCCTCCATTATTTGTGCTAACTCTAGCCTTGTTTGTTCTCCTAGTGCATTGGGTGATGGAGGTGGTGTGACTGGAGGACTCAAGAGTGGGGATAAGGGTTCCTGTGTGCTTGTTGGAGACAGTAGTGTGTGTGGTGGTGGGAAAGAGTTTATGTGTTGGAACCATGGGGCATAGATCATCCATGTGTGCTGTTGTGGATACAATGGCAGTAGACCTATGATTTGGTTGAAACTGTGTAATGGGGGAGTTGGTGGATGTGCCCATGGTGAATTTGTTGATGATGATGGAAGGTTGTGGTTGATCATCAGAGGTGTGTGAATATTGGACCACTGGTTCTGGGCAACTGCCTCCATCCTTAGCCTCATACCCTCAGTTACAATCTCCGCTAGATGCGTGGGGTTCTGTACTAGTAGAATAAGTTCCTGGTTGTTTAATTCCATGGTGAAGATTAGGGAATATCCCTGTAGCCCCATCTCTAACCACGACTGAATGGGGTATTCTAATGGTGGTGTTTGCGAGGTGTAAATCAGTGGGATTGTGGGGTTGGGATGAGGTGGTCTGCTCATGATCAGACGTGGGAAATGGAAGTGTTGGTTGTTGATCTGGTTGAGTTCTCTGAAGGTGGTGAACCAGGGTCGTTGCATGTTTAGGAGATGGTTGGTGCTGTGTTATATTAGAGTTGGGCAGAGTTGAGTCTGAGGTAGTGGTAGTATTGTGAGGTGGTGTAGTGATAGTAGTGATTTCTGGTAGGGTACTAGGCCTAGGGTTAGCTATGGAGAGTGGGAAACCACATGGGGGTAAATCATTTTCTTCCATGGGATTTGCAGAACACTTGCGTGTATTTGTTGAAGGAGGTCTGTTGATTGGGCAAGAAGGGGTAGCATGCAAAGAGCCAGCTTCTAAGTGGGCTGCTATGGATTGTGAGTATATTTTGTCAGATTGAATTTCTGATGTGTCATTTGTAGGGATCATTGGAGTGATGCTTGAGACACCTGTAAGAGCTATATGAGAGGGTGGTGATAGGTGTTGGGTCTCCATTAGGTCATTAATATTTAGAGGATCATTATTTGTTTAATGAAACCGTGGGTTTTGAGTATTATTTGGCTCAGGATACAATCCCAATGAGCTTTCAAAGTTAGGGAAGCTCCCATCAGAAGCTGCAACGAGGAAACCACATGAAGGTTTGGGATACAAGCAACCCTCACCAGTGCGCATCTCAGTAATAAGGGAGAGTAGCAATTATATCACTATAGAAGATGAATCTGCCGCTTCTAATAGGCCTTCCGTCTTTCACCGACTTGGAAAATCAACTGTGAGAACTTCCGTATTTGAGGGATTGGGTCCGTTAAATAAGGGGAATAAGTTCCAGAGAAATTATCAAAATACAATACACCCGCTTCGCCCAAAATTCAGAAGATCTCTAAGGATTTCCAAAGTTTGTTTCCTACTAAAATGAAACGACAAACAAAAGTCATGGTTTTGTGTGATGAAGTACTGAAGGTGAATCCATACACTGTGGTCTACACTAAAGAACGTGATGAAGACGAAGAAAGTGTGGGTTCTTCGTATCATGTTACTGCACAAAGCGAGCATGGTGTTTTATCTCTAATGGAGGATGATGAGAAATTGGATGATGTTTCACCGTGTTATCACATATCCTTCAATTATGGGGAACACATGAAGATGAAGATGCGAAAGATGCTCCCCCTGAACTTGAAGAAGGGGTTAAGGCAACAGTTGATTCCTTAAAAGAAGTTAACCTTGACACTGGTGAAGAACCAAGACCCACCTACCTAAGTGCTTTACTAGAAGTTGATGAAGAAAGCACTTATATTGAGTTACTCAAGGAGTTTAGGGATGCCTTTTCTTGGAGTTATAAAGAAATGACTGGCTTGGATCCTAAAGTAGCAGTCCATCACCTTGCGGTCAAGAATGGCACTCGTCTTGTTAAGCAAGCTCAAAGGCGCTTTAGGCCGGACTTGGTTCCCATGATTGAAACTGAAGTTAACAAACTCATTGAAGCTGGATTTATTCGGGAAGTTAAATACCCAACGTGGGTTTCAAGTATTGTCCCTGTAAAGAAGAAGAACGGCCAGATTTGAGTGTGCGTCGACTTCAGGGATCTCAATAATGCGTGTCCCAAAGATGAATTCTCGCTTCCTATTCCAGATTTGATGATCGATGCTACTAATGGGTATGAGGCAATGTCGTTTATAGATGGTTCGTTAGGTTATAACCTAATTCGCATGGAACCAACATATGAAGAGCTTACTGTATTCCGCACCCCCAAGGGTATTTATTGCTACATGGTAATGCCTTTTGGCTTGAAGAACCCTGATGCTACTCACCAAAGGGCTATGCAGAATATTTTCGACGATCTTCACAACAAGAATGTCAAATGCTATGTTGAAGACTTGGTGGTAAAATCAAAAGATAAGGGCGGCCACTTGAAAGACTTGAGAATGGTCTTTGAATTTCTCCGGAGGTACCAACTTAGGATGAATCCATTGAAATGTTCCTTTGGAGTTACTTCTGGAAAGTTCCTTGGTTTTATTGCCCGACATCGAGGGATCGAAATTGATCAAGCCAAAGTGGATGCCATTTTGAAATGCTTGAGCCTCGGGATATACATGAATTGAAAAGTTTGCAAGGAAAGCTAGCATACCTTCAAAGATTCATCTCGAACCTAGCTGGGAGGTGCCAACCATTTTGTCGCCTCACGAAGAAAGGTGTTCCTTTCAAGTGGGACCAAGCTTGTGGCAATGCCTTTTAAAGTATCAAAACCTACTTGATGAAGCCTCCTGTTTTAGCAGCTTGTATACCTGGAAAGCCATTGATACTATAAATTGTGGCGCAAGAAAGGTCTGTGGGAGAACTCTTGGCCCAAGAAAATGGTGAGGGAAAAGAAAACTCTCTTTACTACTTGAGTAGGATGATGACACCAAATGAGCTGAATTATTCGCCAATTAAGAAAAGTTGTGTTTGGCGCTAGTCTTCTCAATCCAAAAGTTGAAGCACTACTTTCAAGCTCATGTTGTCCGTCTTGTTTCAAAAGCCAATCCTATCAAGTTCGTGATGTCAAAACCTGTCCTGAGTGATCGACTAGCAAGGTGGTATCTCCAGTTTCAACAATTTGAAATCGTATACATCCCTCAAAAGGCTATAAAAGGACAAGCGCTAGCAGACTTCTTGGAAGATCACCATATACCTGATGATTGGGAGCTAACTGACGAACTACCTGATGAGGACACAATGGTCATTGAAGTTCAGCCTCCATGGAAAATGTACTTTGATGGTGCTGCACGTCGCGGATGAGCTGGTGCTGGTGTAGTATTTGTCACTTCTCAAGGTGAAGTTCTGCCCTACTCTTTTACGTTGATGCAACTCTGCTCTAACAACGTTGCTGAGTATCAAGCACTAATAATTAGGCTTGAAATGGCTGTCGAAATGAAGCGGTTGCAATTGCAAGTCTTCGGTGACTCTCAGTTAGTAGTCAATCATCTTCTAGTTAGTTACGAGGTTAAGAAGCCTGAACTACGCCCATATCTTGATTACGCTAAAAATTTAATGGGGTGGCTCGGTGATGTGACTATTCAGCATGTGCCAAGGAAAGAAAATAAGAAGGCTGATGCTTTAGCTGCCCTAGCATCATCATTAACCCTGCCTGATCAAGCGCAAGTTACTGTCTACCAAAAATGGGTAGTACCTCCGCCAAATGAGGTTGAAGGTGAAGAAAATGAACTCATGCATTTGGTCGTTGTTTCTGAAGTTGAGAAAGAAGAATGGCGACAACCCATTATTGACTACTTATGATATGGGATACTTCCAGAAAATCCAAGGAGATAGATTGAAATCCGCCGTCGTGCACCTCACTTTTTTTACTACAAATATACTCTATACAGAAGGTCGTTTGAGGCAGTACTCTTGCGATGCTTAGGGGAAGAAGAAGCACTCCAAGCTTTGCAAGAGGCACATTCTGGGGTATGTGGGTCACACCAGTCTGGACCAAAGTTCCACTTCCATATAAAAAGGATGGGATATTATTGGCCGATGATGGTAAAAGATTTCTTAGACTACGCTCGAAGATTCAAGGCTTGTCAATTCCATGCGAATTTTATTCATCAGCCTCCTGAAGTGTTGCACCCGACTGTTGCATCCTGACCGTTTGACGCTTGGGGATTGGATGTTGTTGGACCACTGCCAATGTCCTCAGGTGGGCACCTATACATTTGGCTGCAATTTACTACTTCTCAAAATGGTCTGAAGTTGTTTCTCTTAAGGAGGTAAAGAAGGAAAATGTTGCAAGTTTCATCCGAGTAAACATTATCTATCGCTTTGGAATTCCTCGTTACATAATAATGGATAATGGCAAGTCATTCGACAATAGGTTGATGAATAAGATTTGTGAACTCTTTGCCTTCAAGCAACATAACTCTTCTATGTACAATGTTGCCGCCAATGGTCTAGCCGAGTCATTCACAAGACTCTATGCAACTTGTTAAAGAAAGTCGTCTCCAAATCCAAAAGGGATTGGCATGACCGTATGGAGGAATCTATATGGGCATATAGGACAACTCACCACAGGACAACACAAGCGACCCCTTATGCACTCGTTTATGGAGTTGAATCTGTCTTGCCACTCGAGCGTCAAATACCTTCATTACAATTAACTATTCAAGAAGGAATCACTGATGAATAAAATGCTCGAATTCGATTAGCAAAGTTGGAGGCTCTTCATGAGAAAATGTTGGAAGCTCAACAGAGTCTTGAATGTTATCAAGCTAGATTATCTCGCGCCTTCGATGAAAGAGTTCGCCCAAGATCCTTTCAGGTAGGAGATCAAATCATTGCCATAAGAAGACCTATTATTACTTCCCATAAACTTGTAGGGAGGTTCACTTCAAAATGGGATGGGCCATATGTCGTGCAAGAAGCTTATTCAAGTAGGGCTTATAAGTTGGTTGATGTAGATGGCATGAGGATCGACCCTATCAATGGAAAGTTTTTGAAGAAGTATTATCCTTGAAGTTGCAACGCTCCTTGATGCATGAGCCTAAAGTGCATGTTCGAACGCTCCTTGACGCATGAGCCTAAACTATACATTCCTCTACTCCTGGCCTGCAAGAGTATAAACTGTATACGGCCCAAAAAAAAGAGTCTGTTAGGTTGAAAACCTCGAAAGAGGAGGCATAGGAAAAAATTAGGACATAAAAAAAGTTCACCTATTCTGAACTACGGTATGGCTTGCTCCTCTTCACCGATTTATGTAGGCAGCTTAGAGTTTTATTCTGAGTTCAGTCGCATAATTTCAAAAGATACATAATCCCCCAATCATTGTCCGAGTGAAGTACGATGGAATGTAACACATTCAATCAGCACTTGAAAATCAAGTTGAGATATCATTCTTTTGTTGAACTTTCGATCCCATTTGATCTAAAGGGGGGGCGGGAAAGTCGCTATGGTAAATTGGGGTTTTTAATGAAATGATTAATATCTTTTAGGAGGTTTCCAAGAATTTCCAATGAAGTCCAGGGATTTTCTATGCCTTCATATTCGCCAAACTTGCAAGTTTTTTTTGGTGTGCCTTCACGACGTTTCAAATTCAGTGAAACTTGAACCCAAGATGTTTGGTGAGAATTAAGCCCTTTAATTTCAATTTCTGACAAATAAAAAGTCTTACAATCTCAAAGCTTCCACACCAAGATACAAACTTTTGGCGAAGTCGCGCAAATCTGAAATCGTCAGTGTGTCAGAATTTAGTATTGAATTAGAAATATTATATAAAACTATCCTTAAGGAATTAATTTTTTTATTTTGGATATGTTATAGATTTAGAAGTTAAGTTTCCAATAGATCAAACAGTTTATGATTTTTACATTTATACATCAAGATACAAAAGTTTTGGTGAAGTCGTGCAAATTTGAAATCGTCGCCGCATCAGAATTAATATTGATTTCGAACTATTATCTGAAACTATCCTTAAGGCATTAAATCTTGAATTTTGGATATGTTATATATTTTCAAGTTAAGTTTTCAAAAAATCAAATGATTCGTGATTTTAACTTTTCTACACCAAGATATGAATTGTTTTGTAAGACTGCGCAAATCTGAAATTTTCAACGTGGTGGAATCTAAAGTTGGTTTCAAAAAAAAATTATCTGGGGCTATTCTGAAGGTGTTTGATTCTAAGTTTTGGATATATTTTAGATATTGAAGTCTAATTTTTGAAAAATTAAACGGTTCATTATTTGGACTCTCCCACGACAAGATATGAATCTTTTGGTTACAAGCGCGTAAAGCTGAAAATTATGCGACTAAGATAAAAGTCGGACAATGTAAAGCAAAAGAGAAGCTGAAATATTTAAGCCCTCGAAGTCTCCAAGTTGAAGTCTTCAAGTCCATCTTTCTTCAAGTTGAAGTCTCCAAGTTGAAATCTTCAAGTCCGTCGGTCTCCAAGTTGAAGTCTTCATGTTCGCCACTCTTCAAGTTGAAATATTTAAGCCCTCCGAGTCTCAAAGTTGAAGTCTTCAAGTATGTCGGTCTTCAAGTTTCAGTCTTCAAATTAGTCGGTCTTAAAGTTGAAATATTTAAGCCCTCCAATTTGAATTCTTCAAGTCCTTCGGTCTTCAAGTTTCAGTCTTCAAATTCGCCGATCTTAAAGTTGAATTGTTTAAGCCCTCCAAATCTTTGAGTTGAAGTCTGCAAAGCCCGCCAAATCTTCAAAGTTTCCAAGCTTTCAAGTCGATGTCGTCAAGTCGGTGTCGTCTTCGAGTTGAAACTTTATAATTTTCTAATATTAAGGTGGACATATGAGTCCCTTTGCACCTTAAGTTGGCCTCTTCATGGGTTTGTCCTTAAAAGAAAACTATAACTTTCCAATCTTAAGGTGGACATATAAGTCCTTTTGCACCTTAAGTTGGTCTCTTGTGGGTTTGTCCTTAAAATGAACTATAACTTTCCAATATTAAGGTGGACATATGAGTCAATTTGCCCCTTAAATTGGTTCTCCAATAGTCGAGCCACATTGAGAAAAATCTATCTGGTAGTCGAGCCGCATTGAGAGTTATCTCTCTGATAGTCAGGTCATTTGAGAGTAATCTCTCCGGTAGTCGAGCCACATTGAGAGTAGTCTCTCCGATAGTGAGGCCACATTGAGAGTAATCTCTCCGATAGTCGGGTCATTTTGAGAGTAATCTCTCCGGTAGTCGAGCCACATTGAGAGTAATTTCTCCGATAGTCGGGTCATTTTGACAGTAATCTCTCCGGTAGTCGGGCCACATTGAGAGTAATCTCTTCGGTAGTCGAGCCACATTGCGAGTAATCTCTCCGATGGTCAGGTCACCTTGAGAGTAATCTCTCCGATAGTCGGATCACCTTGAGAGTAATCTCTCCGATAACTGGGCCATGAGAGTAATCTCTCCGATATTCGGGCCGAGATGAGTACTCATCCCTTCATACCTTAAAACATCCTTCTTCACGCATGGATCATCTCGTTAAACAAGAACATACCCTTCTTGTTTGACCTACAAAAAAAAAGAAACAATAAAGAACGTATAAAAAAATTACCTGCCAAGTCAGAACTCAAAAAGGACTTGAGGACGATGCGAATTGACATTACAATTGAAGAGCATGTTACTTTATATAGATAGCAAAGATCTACACTGACCAATGATTCTTTCGATGTGGGATAAAATATTGTAGGAAGTCTCCTAGTATGAGTGGTTAGTGGACGTCTGTGCATAGGAACGTCCAATTCATGTTGAGATCGGATTGGAGAGTCCACTTTGGAATAGAGTAAGGACTCTATGTGCGTGTCATGTCTGAACAGTGAAAGGGGATTATACAGCCCTCTTGAATGAAAGAAAACATTCAAGTTATAACTAGAATAATTACTGCAACATGCATTTCATTGATATGTATGACATGGAAAAGCTAATCAGTTTAAAGTCACTTAAAATGAAAATGATGACTTTTGAATTGAAAATTCTACAACTTTTATGTTTCACGTGATCAAGTCACGTAACATTAATTTTGGGATTTTACTTTAACATTCTATATGACCATGTCGGAGCCAGTTCAAGTATATAAATATAAATACTTCAAGCTTAGTCTTCAAAAGTTTAAAAAATTTGACGAGTCTTGAAGTAGGGGGTATTTGTAGGCATATAAATTTTAATTAAATCCATACAAAAATTTGGATGTATTTTAAAATTCAAGATATAATGGTCCAAATAAATATTATGGGCTAATATAATTGAATTGATTATATAAGTCCAATGTATATAGATTAAATAAATAAGTCTTAATCCATTGGGCTAGCCCATTTAATTGGGCTAAAATGATGAGTCTACTTCGTCAAGCCCAAGTTGTCATCTTCCTAGAGGCCCAGTTTGGTGCCACGTGTCAAATGACGTGGCACGGCAAGTCAAATGGAAAAGCCAATAAGATCATGCTATGTGTCCAAATGACAAGGCATGCCAAGTCTCATTAAAAGGCTAATGAAATCGCGCCACGTGTGCAAGTGACATGTTCTGGCCAATCAAATGCGGTCATGTCACACTTTAATTTGATTGGTCGGAAAGAGTTTGTTATTATCACAACTCCTCCCTTCCACAACTATAAATAGGAGTCTTCATAACCCAGAAAAGACACCAGAAGTTATAACAAGAAGCAAGAGAGAGCTCGTAGATCAAACGCAACAAATTTCTCTATAAGTTTCAAGCTTCAAGCAATCAAGTTCAAGTTCAAGAAATCAAGTTCAAGCTCAAGAACGAAGAACTTAAGCTCAAGAAATCAAGTTCAACCTCAAGAATAAAGAACAAGTCAAGATTCAAGGAGTACGAATTCAAATCAAAGTTTGTGCTAGTTGAATTCAAGATCATCATTCGTGGAAACAAATATAGATTCAAGATCAAGCTCGAAGGACCTTGAATTTATTTACTATTGGAAAGAAGAATCAGAGGATTCATAGAGATTGTACACTCAATTATTCAAAATAAAATACTACGATTTTTGTGATATTTTTCGGTCTTAATTTTATTTTCTCGACGCAATTTATTGTCTACAACATTCAATCGTCATGATTTCAAAAATCTAAAGAGATATTCTGTCTCTCACCCCAGAAAAAAATTAGGAAGTAGGATAGCATTTTTATTTGTGAATATTAAGACTTTTAAATCAAGAAATAAATTAGTAGTTTATTGATATAACTATGGCATTATTAAGTTCTCACTAAACATTCCCTTCCCCTAGCCTAAACAAAAAAGCTGTACGTATACTTTACCAATGGTTAAATTATGATAAAAGCAATAGAAACAACCGGGGAAGAAAATAGAGGAATTTTCGTAAAGCAGTTTAATTTAGAGCCTAATTACTATACATAATTATAGCTTACTTAGTTACTATTTGTAGTTATTATTTAATTGTTACCAGCTTAGTGATACAACCTATATTGACTGTATTCGTTCGTGCAGTGAATACAACCCATGTGAAATACATAGACGCAGAAAAATAGAATGCTCTCATTGAGAGTCAAACTCAAGACCACTGTTTACTAAACGAGCAACTGAGCTACGAGAATTTGTTGGTCTCTTGTTTCAGTTTAAAACTATTGATCTCTTGTTTCTATACTACACGTGAATTTGCTATAAAATTCAAATATAGCTATGAATAGTTCTTTCTGAAAATATAGATACGAATAGTAAATACAATATAGTATATGTTTACGGGTCCATTACGTAGATGATCACCCGACTATTCAGTATTATGGACTAAAGTCATTTTTCGTTCATTTGTAACAGGAAAGTCACTTAACTATTCCTACGTCACACAAATGGTCACTCAACTAGAATTATCAAACTTTTTCATAAAAAGTGTGATGTGGCAGTCTAAGTGGATTTATTATATTTTTGGACCAAATAAAATAATTGACAACCAAAAATATAAAAATCTACCACTAAATAAAATCAAATACTAAAATGCATACATGTTGTAAATGCATCTCTCTTCTTCTTATATAAAGCAGATTTCTTCTTTTTTTCATATTTTTGCTCTAGTTTTCTAAAATAATAATAGGTAGGAAGTTAAGGACTAAAGATTAGAGTGACATGTGTTCTTTTCTCAATGACCCGTATTCTTCTTTTCACGATTTTTCTTATTCTTAAAAAATTATTTTTTATAAGAAGAAGAGAGATGCATTTGCAATAAGAATGCGTTTTAGCATTTGATTTTACTAAGCGGGTGGATTTTTATTGTTAGCGGGTTAAGTTGCGTGTATGAATGAATTTTTTTATGTTTTGTTTAGGTGTTAATTATTTTATTTGGTCCAAAAATATAATATATAAAAAATTTATGTGGACTGCCACGTTACATTTGTCCACCGAAAAGTTTGATAATTTCGGTTGAGTGATCATTTGAGCGTAATAAAAATAGTTGAGTGACTTTCATGTTACAATAGAAAAAAATGATCATTTGAGTAATGGACTTGTGTGTTTACTATAGGTGAACTATTTTTTTTTTTGTCCAAAATGAGTTCAAAAATAAAACTGCAATTAAAACCAATAAAAATGAAAGAATTAAGGGTTCGTTGAGTGAAATTATAAAGAGTCTACAAAATACTTATAAATAGTTCAAATTAACGTCCCATTTCCCTCTCATTGTCTTTGTTGTTCTCTGCGTCTTCATTTCTTCATAAGAGCTTCAACCCCAGAATCAAGAAACTCAAGATGTCTGATACAGATAAAGGCAAGATGGAGTCAGAATCTGGAAAAGAAGATGAAAATAAACAGCAGGGACTTTTGGATAGATTACCTCAGATGGATGTGCCAAGAAAACGGAGGAGCAATAATACAGGCACATTTTATGACATTCCGATTATCCCTTCATCATCAGTTCAAGTAACATTCTATAACTTAATTCTATAAAAACTTTTTTTTTTAATTTCTTGATCATATATACTGTGAGTTGAAAATTATCTTTTTCTTGATTTTAGAATGTTAATATTGGACGGAGGAGTCGAATAAGAACAAATCTTTTACCGTTCAAGAAGAGATACTTAAAGCTACAGATGAATAAACCAGTAAATGTAATTGAGAATGATGAAAATTACCTACCTCAAAACTGATGCTGCTACAAATGAAGGTAAAAGCAATTCTGATATGTACAGAAGAAATAGGATTACAAATTTCCTTTGATTTTCATTAGCAAGATAATTTTTTTTTTTTTTTTTTTTTGGTAAATGGAGTAATTTGTATGAGCATGATAATGTTGTTTGGGAAAGGAAGGCCTAATTTGTTTTTACTGTTTTACATACTGTTTATCTTGTTTATTTAGGCCTAATATCCAAATCTCCATTGTACCAGTATTGCTTCATTATATTAGATGATCTGCTGATTCTGCCCTAGTTCCTATGATTCAACTGTATATAGGTTGACCACTACTGACGTATTAATATTTTCTAAAGATATATACTTGTATACATGAAATTTTTGCCGAACTTTATGGGTGTTGTAGACCCCTCTTTGTATAGGATAGGTTCGTCTCTGACTATCTATATCGTCGTATTTTAATAATTTTCTGTAGTTTCTTTCTTTCCATTCCACCCAAAAAAGACACTATATTGTTTCACTCTATTCTTTAACCCTTTAGATTTCTAGAGTTCCTCTGCCTTATACTGATGTAAGTAAGAAAAAATTGAACATGACAGTAAAGTAACATTTGATAAAACAACAGTATTTGACTACACTGACAGGATTATCCATCTGCTGAAATTTAAACTCATTTTACTAGAGGTAGAGGCAGATATGGAATAATTCTGCCGAGCTTGCTCGCATCACCGGTTTCAAATCAGGATAAAGGAGGAGGGTCGTACCATCCAACGTATAACTAGTGAATTTACGATAAACTCTCACAATACAAAAGAGAAAAGAGCTTAAATGGAGCGTCATGAACAGAGGAGATTTATATAGCCGACCCCAACTTGCTTTAAATTCTGACATTGTTATTACGGATAAAATTTGCTACAATGCAATAAAATTTGATTAATTCTTATCTCTTGTAAGCAGTGAAAGTTTCTTGGAGAAATATATAGTACAACACTACAACACAATTTCTTTGAGCTGCTAGTTTTATTCATAGAAAGTACTAAAATCTATCTCCACAATGAACTTTCTTGTTATTCTTGTTTACATGATATAGCCATCCAAATCCTTTAATTGCTTTAGAAATCTTTACAAAATTAGCCCTTCCTATTCCCAAATTCACTTTCCTAGCTGAGAACTTTAGTGCCTGTAAGCAACACAACTGCTCATTTATGGCTTCTTCATTCTCTTTAAAATAGCTGTTGAGGTCTCCTTTTCTCTTCATCTTCTTCTTTGTATTACTATTATCTCTTTTTGCATTGTAATTTATGGCTTCCATTTCATATTTTTCCCATAACAAATCCATTCCTTCACCACTACTATCACTACCATTTTGCCTTTCCTCATAAAATTTGCATGCCAGTGTCCTTTTCCAATCTTTTTCTTTATACATTTTTCTGCCCTTTGGCTCAATATTCTTCACTTGAACTGTATCTCTCCAATTCATAGTAAGAATTCTTGTAATATCTTTTTCTCCATAGTTGTACCCCTAATACTCCCCATTTCAACTCAATTTTCTCCCAATTTATCTCTTATCATAACCTGAAGAATCAAGAATTGGACTTTTCACTTTTCTCAGCTGATTTATAGTCCAAGAATTCAGTTGGGGTTCCTAGAAAACTGATCATGGAGGTACCAAACATGATATTATTGTAGGCTGCAAAATGCTCCAAACAATAAAGATCCTCGCTTTCATTGTCAATCTGAAACCTTAAACTCAGAGTGCAAAATACTAATCAAAAGATTATGGGGAAAAAGAGTTGAAGCAGAAAATGAGGGGAAAATAACAAAAAGGGAAGTGAAAATGAAGAGGGGGTGGAATAAAGATAGGATTTTTAGAAGAGAATGAAGTAAATAGGGTGAGAGAAAATGAAGGGATAAAAGAAGAGCAACTTAGAGGAAAGATTTGAATATTGAGGTGTTGTAGAAGTAGTACAATTGCTATATAAGCACGACTCAAACACTCTTTTGTGTATCCTGTTTGGCCAAGCTTCTCCGACCCAAAAGTATTTTCTTTTTTTAGAAAAAAAAAAATTCCCAAATGAGCAATAATTAGTGTTTGACCAAACTTTTGAAAATCACTTCTAATAGTTTGTTTGGCCAAGATTCTTTTGAGACAAAAACATTTTTTTTTGTCAAAAGTGCTTTTCTTTTTCTAAAATTAAGGTGTTTGGCCAAGCTTTTGAAAGGAAAAAAGGGCTTTTCAATAGAAGTCGGGCAGTTGTGGAGAAAGCAGAAAAAAATAGCTTTTCTCCGAAAGCACTTTTTGAAAAACACTTTTGAGAAATTACACTTAGTGCCCGTTTGGACATAAAATTTGATGGAAAATTTTCAAAAAAAATTCACTTTTTTCTGAAACCAGCATTTGTTCATAAAATTTTCAATTTTTACTTGAATATATATTTGAAAATTTTTGTAAATTGGAAAAATTATTTCTCACGAAAAATATTTTAAAATAAAATACTTTTCAAAATAAACTTATTTTTTCAGCTCGGCCAAACAAGCTATAAGACCAGTGGAGTAGAGAGGGGAATTGAAAAATGGAAGATGGAGGAGAAATGGAGAAGAAGAAGTAAAAGAAGAATCTTGTGCTCTTCTGTCATGATTAGGTAAACAAAGGAAGAAATGTATTATTGTGATGGTAAATGCGGCGTGAATAAAGGAAAAAGGATTGAGTTTACTCTCTTTAAAAACATCTGTTTGCGTCGCTGTGTCATTTAAATTTTTTATATTAAGTGTAGAATATTTAAAATTTAATTATGTAGACGTCAACTCTCAATAACTATATACTATACTACTAAGTGCATATTAATGACTTGGAAAAATATATACTTTCCTTTCTCGTATTTCAAGAGTTAAATTTCTTCATTTCGACTGTAGATACAAATATAAATTTTTGAAATAAAATTATATTGCATAAGTTGAGACGAAGGAAGTAAACAATAACCTGTAAGTGGTAAAATTTCATTAATAGTGGGATTTAGGGCGGTGCATAATTTGGTAAATATTGAGTTGCCGTATCGAAACTGAAAATTCGATATACCGTATTCGATATGGTATTTGGTTTAAGTTTAAAAAAAACTAGTATTAAGTATGGTAATTGGTATTTTAAAATGAAACACCAAAATATCAATATCGTACCGAAATATATAACATTATACTACATAATACATATTAATTAATCATAATATAAATATAATAAATCTAAAATTTTATTTTCCTTTATTCTCTAAGTTCATCAATTAACACAAAATATTTCTCTAAGTTTTCTTTCTCTAGGTTGGTATTTGCTGATTTTGGACAAAACTTTTGTCAACAAACGTGTTTAGTTTTGTATCTTTGAGTACTTTAATTAAGAATATGACCGTATATGACTTTATGCACTAGGTAGTATTTAAACCGGATAAATCGAAACCTAAAGAAGAAAAATCGAACCATACCGAATTTAATTAGGTACGGTATTAATATTACATTTTAAGAAACCGAATACCAAAAATTTCGAATCAAAATATCTAAATATCATATCGTAGTGGCCGACGAATGCCCCTGATCAACGGTCTCCGGGAAAAAACCAGCCAAAAGATCATTGTTCGGTTGAATTCCTCGTTCCCCATAAACTATGTGCAAAATAAAAATAAAGGTCACTTAGAAAAATAACAAAAGTAACGAACTAACAATTGAAGGCATCCTCATTTTCCTTGGGAATTTTAACTCTTCTACCCGCCACAAAATTTGCTATTATTGTCGAAATTTACCTAACCCTGGTTGGAATCTTTATGATTGTCACTTTATTACTCCTCCTAATTAGGTGAAAATTTGATGTAAATTCTCTCCGGTAATAATAAGATGATATCTTTGATGTTTTTTTGATATGAAGAGCAGGCTTGCCGAACAAGCAGCAGCTGGATAGCAAAGAACATTTGGAAAGAAAAAAGGGGAAAAGTCAGAAATAGCGAGATTTACAATTGGTAATTTAAAAACAACTATATTTTGAAAAGTAATTAAAATTTAGCAACTTTCGTAAATATAAAATCTGAACAAAAACAATATTAGTATTTCTGTTCAACATAATATGCTATAGTTCGAATATTTTACATATGACATTTCAGCATAATGTGATGGAATTTTATAATGTGCTAGAGTTCTAACATAATATACTAGAAGTTTATACATATGACCTCCATAATCTAGCATATTATGCTGGAACTTTTCGTATGCTAGAAGTTTATACGCAGAAGCTCCATAATCCAGCATATTATGTTAGAACTTTTCGTGTTTTAACAAAACAATGGCAAATTATCAATGACGTTGCAAACGCTAACTATTTTCAATTACCAATTCGAAAACTGGCTAGACCGTCCTATTTCGAGAAGAAAAAACCTCTTAAGGAATGTTCTCAATAGTTCTCTCTTATTGCACTTCAAACCCAATAACAAGCACTCTAAACCATCTTAGACATTTCTATATGAATCTTTCGTTAATTCAAATACACAACATTCAGAGGGAAAATCTCTCGTCATGTCGCTTGAGATTGCTTCAGCTTCTTAAGAACTAGGGATCGCAATGCGGCGTGCGGGGCGGGTTTAGTAAAATCCATAAAAAAATTAACCCGTCCCGTCCCGCCCCGTATAGTTAGTTTTTCAGTTTTCAACCCGCCCCGTCCCACCCCATTGCCATCCTTGTTAAGAACATTAACACCTACTGAGTAGGCTATAGTGCAAACCATAATCAAACATGTCCTCTCCTCCATGTTACTCCTGAAGCCCTTATAACCACGGGCGAAGCCACACCATGGTTATGGTGGTCAACTGACAACCCTTTATTAAAAAATTACATTTATAAGTAAAATATTATGATTTAGAGGTACAAAACATATATTGTATACCCTACTATTTATATAGGTAAAATATTACGATATAGAGATATATAACATATATTGAATACCCTTTGTCGGATATCTTTTTACTTATTTTAAGTTTTAACACCCTTGAGAAATTTCATGACTTCGCCACTGCTTATACACGTATCAATTACAAAATATTACACTGACAAAGCATGAAAATAATATTCAGGGCATCATATAGTTGTAAATACGAAAACATTCACATAATAGACCGTCAACATTCCTCTGCTTGTCAAACACTTAACAACTCATCAATATAGCACACCAAAAAGTAAAGTTGTATTGTGGTTCGGGATCAGCCCAGGCCCGCCAGCCCATATGGGTTTTGGGCTAAACAAGATGGGCCGTATGGTCCGGGCCTAAGCAGTTCTAAGAGTTCACAGTGGGTCAGTCCTTAATGGTGAGACCGTGAGCTCGGGACCGTTTAGTCCAGGACCGGCTTCTATTGGTGGGCCGGTTCAACCGGGCCTAACGGCTATTTTTCAAAAAAGAAAAATTTTTTGGCCAACGGTTGGAAAATTTTAAAAATAGTCGTTGGCCTGCCAATTTAGCCGTTTGGCAAAAATAGTCATTTGTCCCCCCCCCCCCCCAAACATTGTTTTAACCCCAAACTTTTTATAATTATACTTTTTCCCTATTCTCAACTATAAATACCCCCTCATTCTGTCATTTGTTCTCACAAAATCATCAATCTCTCTCTAATTTTCTTCTATAATTGCTTACTTTATTATTGCAATTTGTGAAAAATTGTGAAGTTGGTGAATTGAAGTATTCAAGTCTTCAANTTTCTTCTATAATTGCTTACTTTATTATTGCAATTTGTGAAAAATTGTGAAGTTCATGAATTTTCAAGAAGTTGTTCATCAATTCGGTAAACTCGTTCCAACTCTTAAGTTCTAATATTATAGTTTTGTTTGTTTTACTTTATATAATTATAATTAATATGGTCTTTTCTTTGAAAAAAAATATTTGGTAATAAGGGAAAATCTAAAATTGGTGAATCTAGTGGCCAAGCTACTACTCCTTCCCCGGCTCCCCGACCCAAACCTGTTACCCGTCCTCCTCTACCTGTTATTCTTGATAGTGATAACACTTTATTTCAATTTACTGATAGTCAATTTTATCATGATATTGCACCAGGTGAACAATTAAATGATGAATATATAAATGCTCTTTATGGTAATTCAACTATTGATGAAAATGATGATGAAAATATAGATTTAGATGAAACGTAACCGGATGATGATACACCTACTAGTCTTGTTGTTGAAGTTAACCCAACTGACAATAATCCAAATGATGTCTCGCCCGACCCTCTTGTAGTAACCCCTACTTTTAATAGACAACCTTCTAAACGGTGTGAAACATCTCTTGTTTGGCACTTTTTTATTCAACTAAGAGATCAAAATAAGGCTAAGTGTAAAACTTGTAGAACTTTGAGGGCTCATAAATTTACTGGAGACCGTAGCGGTACCGGTAGTTTGACTAGACACATAAAGACACACCCTAAAGATAAAGCTAGATTCCTTCAAATGAAAGTTGCACAAGAGGGGACAAGTCTAGGTACTCAGGTTAACCCTAGTACCGGGTCAAATCTAATTTAATCGGGAATTAACACTGTTACCGGTGGCATTTTATATTACGATCCAAATAAAGATCGTGAAGAATTGGCAAAAATGGTTATTGTTATGTGCTTACCCTATAGTTTTCCTTCTAACCCTCACTTGGTGCATTATATTAGAAGAGTTTTTAATCCTACTTATAAAGGATGGCCTCGCACAATCGTAAAGAGCGATATTTATAAATATAAACATGAATATGAACAATATTTGCACTATTTATTTACTCATATAAATTATCGCGTTGCTATTACTATTGATATTGGTAGAAGTGATAATTAATGTGATTATATTACTGTTACCAGTCATTGGATTGATGAGGAATGGATAATGCAAAAGCGCATTATTGCTTATAAAATTATTAATTCACGTCACACATGGAAGTTTTTTGCTAACACAGTTGCAGATATTTGTAGATATTTTTGCATTACAGATAAAATAATGTCAGTTCCAATGGATAATGAGTCTAGTAACACTAATACTATAGCCTTGCTTACAACTACACTAAATCCTGCATTTAGTAATATTTTTTATGTCAGATGTATTTGTCATATTTACCATTTAATCGTCAGTGATGGTATGAAAACTTTAAATGTTGAAATTGAAAAGGTTAAAATGGCTCTTAATTGGCTTTTTTATTCAAACTGTAGAAGTAGACTTAGAGAATATTTTAAAAAATGCGATGAATTTGGCCTTAGAGAAAGAAAGGTTCTTAAACCTTGTCCAACTAGATGGAATTATATGTATGAAAGTTTAGTTGTTGCATATGAATATAGAAACCCAATAAACGCAACGTTTAATGCTCGTGTTGGTGGTGATAATGATGAGCACCTTACAAACCAGGATTTGACTAATTAAAATTCTTGTAGAATTTTTAAAAAAAATTCATGTTGCTACAATGAATTATCTGGGCAATATTATCCTACTATTTCTAACTGTTTAGTTTATATTGTAGAACTTGCAAATTTGTTTACTCAATTTTCAGAGAGTGGGGTAATTTATGAACTTGCTATTGATTCTTTTAGAGAAAAGTTTAAAAAATATTTTTTCTCTATCCCCCCTATTTATGGTGTTGCTGCCATGTTAAATCCTACTATGAAATTAGGAGGTCCTCACTTTTGGTATACAAATATTTATAATGCTTTAGCACTTTCAGATGAGGAAATGTCTACACTTGCAGATGCAAAAGCCTCAATTAAAATAAATGCTCAAACAATTTATAATGCTTATCAACTTGCCTTACAACATGCTAGACCAAATGTTCCAACTCCTACTTCGTCTAGTTTGCAATCATCTAAAAGAACTGCGGGACTAAAAGCACTTAGTGCTTGGACAGGGTTCAGGGGTTCTCAAGGTGAAAATATTGGTGATACAACTAAATGAGCTTCAAGTTTATTTGTCACAGAGACTTAAATCAGAGAATCGCGATGGCTCTTTTAATATTTTTGGAATGGTGGAGTGACAAAGAAAAACACTATTCGGTTCTTTCAAGGATGACTCGAGATATTTTAAGTATTCAAGCTTCAACAGTGGCATCGGAGAGCGCTTTCAGTCAAGCGAGACTTCAAATCGGTGATCATAGAGCGTCTATGAGGGAGAGCTTGGAAAAATCAGTACTCTTTAGAGATTGGATCCGTTCAGAACGAAGAAATTTTGGACTTGCTGAATCACAGCCAGAGATAGAGGAAGCTTACGAAGAAATGCTAGCGGAACTTGCGGAGGATGCTGCTTCGTCCGGAAGCGGTGATGAACAAGCTTCTTTTCCGCCACCACCAACGGAAATTCCTCCGAACCTTGAAGGATTTATGAAATTTGTAAGAGATAATATGTAGACTAATATGTAGCTTGTATTTTGGCACATCTTCATTAGTTTTTTTTTCCTTTTAATGGTGGTATTAGCACCTTGCTGTGCTCATTCCATTGGGGGGAGGAAGACTAAGAAAGATTGTTAATGTCGTAATAATAAAAATTATAAGGCATTTCCTTGAATATTTCTTTACAATTTTTTTGTGTTTAAATTTTAATACAAGATTTAAGCCACAATTATATAATATAATTTATAATAAATTGCCTTAGATAAAAGAAATTCAGGAGAGGAAAAAACCCGGCCCACTTAGCCCGAGCCCATATGGGCCGGTTACACCCACTAGGATCGTTTACGGCCCTCTAGAGCCCGGGACCGTTTGGACCGGCCCATTTAGCCCATTTAGCCCGGGCCCAGACCACAATACAGTCTTATCAAAAAGGAGACGAGCAAAAGGAATTGGCATGCGATACAACCTTATTTACATTTTTGCTAGTGGTCCTCTATTTGTTAGAGAATGATATATACCTCTTGTTGGAACTGAAGGAGGGAAGTCTTGGCGTAACTGGTAAGTTGATGTAATGTGATCAGGAGATCACGGGTTCAAGTTGTGAAAATATCCTCTTATAAAAATGCAAGGTAAGGCGGCGTAAATAGACCCTTGTGGTCTGACGGCTGCCTTTTTTCTCGTTGGAACTGAACTACATAAAACTTAATTAGATACCATGACGACCAGATCATTTTCAAGAAACTAATTACAACCCCTAAAGATCACCACACACAAACTAATCAACAGATTCGCCACGTTCTCCTTCAAAGGCCCACTTATTTTCCTCATAAACCTTTGCCTCTTCCTCTTCGGTGTAATCATTAGTGACATTAAATATCTTTCTAACAGCCTTCACCGACTTGTTCTTAATTCTATAGCGATCGTCTTACATAAAAACTCAAATAAGCAGCAAATAGAACTTCGATCACGTTTTTGAAGCTAGTGTTCACGAATTCCTTATCGAAGTTTTTGATATCTTTTTCACTCAGATCCATCTTCTCAAAGTTTTTGATATCTTATTCGTTCAAATTCATTTTCGGGCTTTGTTGTCACAGATCTATTGCCCGGAAACAATTTCTCTATCCCCTCCGGAGTAGAGGTAAGGTCTACATTCTACCCTTCCCAGACCCCACTGGTGGGATTTTACTGGGTGGTTGTTGTTTACGTTCAGATTCATCTTGTCATCAGCGTTCAGACCCCACCATGTTTTTGATGTTTACAGATTGAATGGCGGTAGATTCTTTGATCTCAAATTCATCGCCATTGGATGATTTCAAGATCAGAATCTTCTGCATAGTTGATGCTGCCAATGGCGATGCCACGGAGAAATTGAGAGGAAGAGACCCTTGAAAAAAGTAAAACAAACCCAAAAAGCAGCGTATGTAAAAGCTTGTATAGATCAAGACCAATAGAAGTAAATGCTCAAAAAAACTTAAAGAGATAGATCTATTCAAAAGTCAAATGCAGCACGTGCTCAGCATCTTTAAAAGAATTGCTTAACAACATTTCAAATAATCTAAAATAAGTTCACATCTCGCAGCTCTCACTCATTCATAACAGGCTTGTTATCACTTGCTTTTGGCTTCTGTTCCTTGGGCCTCTGCTCTTCAGTTTTCCTAGACAATTAGACAAAGTATTAGAGGCGCTGCGATTATATCAAGATCAACATGCAGTTAGCATGAAAATGTGCAGACACATCAGAGTATCCACCACGGAGAGACCAGAGTGAACATGACGAAAAGGCATAAGGAAATAACTACAAGAGCCTCACAAAGCGAAGGTTTCATAACCTGATATCATTGAACTTCAACCCTCTAATATGACAGAACTTTACAAGGAAAATATATATATATAATACAAAATTGCAACCAAGTGAAACGGCCTTGACTATGACGGCGCGCCAAGGAAGGGAGCTGCCCTTGTTTTGGGTGAGGGACGGAACCACACCAAGTTGACATAAAAACTACATTAGATAAAGATAGGAGATGGAGCACCAAACAAAGAGCCACTTATGAAAGGCCTCAACAATTCTCTCGTTGCACTTGAAATTCATTAACCAGTTCTACAAGCAATCTTCGAGATTCTCTAATAATTTTGATAAATGAAGAGCTCCGCAAGAAGCTTGACTAACAAGAACATTAGGAAAGAAAAAGATCACTAAGGAAATTTCTCAATAACTCTATTGTTGCACTTAAAGCCCATTAGCAAGCACTCTAAACCATCTGAGACACTTTATCTGAATGTTTTTATAATTGAAGAGCTGACTTGCCACAAGCAGCAGCTTGAGTAACGAGAACATTCAGAAAAGAAAAGACCATTCTTTATATCCCTAAAGACAAGAAAAGACCATTTACAAAAGCTTCTATATTCTTTCACTGCACTTAAAATCCACGAGAAGCACTATCTGCCATCTTAGACACTATCCGATGTCTTAATAATTGAGTAACTTACTTCCCACAAGCAGCAGCTCGCCTAACAATAATATTTACAGAACAACATTAGATCCAAAATCATGTTAAAACCAATCATGAGATGCTTTGTGTTCAAATAAATGACATTTAGTAGGAAAATCTCTCATCATCTCGATTGAGATTGCTTCAGCTTCTTAAGAACGTTAAATACCTACTGAATAGGCCGCGAATTCAAACATGTTTTCTCATTGCTTTATTTCTGAGGCTGAATCAAAATTTCAGTCTTACAAACACTTAGCAGTTACAAGGAAATATATTGACAAAGCATGAAATCAATTCAATACTCAGGGAATCACATAGTTGTGAATATGAAAAACCATTCACACAATTTCCTGTCAAACATACTTTCTACTGGTCAAACACTTATTAGCTCATTACTAATAGAGCAGAGCTAACTGAGATTCTACTATATCAGGTACATAAAATTTTGTAGGAATATCTCTAATCATTTCGGCTGAGATTGCTTCAGCTTCTTAAGAACACAAACACCTACTGAGTAGGCCGTAAAACAAGCCATAATCAAACATGTGTCTCCACTGAATATGAAAATAATGTTCAATGCATCATACTGTTGTGAAAACGAAAACATTAATAAAATTGCCTAGCTAGCAGCTAGCACATTTTCTACTGGGTTAAACACTTAAAACAACTCATCACTATCATACAACAGAGCAGAGCTAATTTAGATATTTATATATAAAATTTATGGAAAATTTGCACATAGCGCGCCGAAAAAGGAAACAAGCAAAAGGAACTGGCACGAAATATTACGCTCGCTTACATTCGTACAAGCAGTTTTCCATTTTAGAGAAAATGCGAATAACAAGCATAAATAATAATGCGCGACGATGAATTTAAGGTTAACGAGAAAATTAAAATGTACCTTTTGTCGGAGGCTCCTCCTTTCTGGCTGAGGAAGGAACGAAAAAGCGGAGAATTCACGTCGTAAATCATCGTCGTTGGTCAGATGCAAATGGTGGAGTACACAAAACCCTAATCTCCTCTTTGCTCAAGCTCAGCTTCTGTAAAACCTTTTCTAGAGAAAATCGATCATTTGGGTTTGTTCAGTGGATAAGTGGTAATGGGCCGACAATTGAGACCATATGGGCCAAGTTAATTGACATGGAACTTTTACATTCCTATCCACGAAACTATATTATCCTCCTTACTCAAGTATATTTTATGTACTCAATTATCATTTATGTATATTTTAAGGGAACTAATGATAATAATTAGTTTCCTAAAATAATATCTTTCACTACCCCACGTTTCTCTCTCCACATCTCACCCCCTTCCCCCACGTATTTTGCACTCACCCACGATTCCACCATTGACAACCATTAAAAAGCTTTGAATTTGAATTTGAATTTGAGTTTTTAAAAAATATTATTTTTTGAATTGGGTGTTGTTGCAAAGAATTGGAAATTCTTTTTACGTCTCTCCATATCTCTCAATCCCTGATTTCAGTAATGTAAAGCAAAGGAAAAGAGAACAGCAATTCCACCATTGACATCTATTAAAAAACTTTGAAACTTTGAATTCAAATTTGGGTTTTCAAAAATCATTATTTGTTTGGATTGGATGTTAGTTGAAATAATTGGGAATATAATTTGAAGTTTATATCTCAATTTTGAGGGTGTTTTGGTGAAGATTAGACTTGATTTTGGATGAATTTCATATTGAAACTCGAATAAGAAGAAGAAGAAGAAGAAGAAGACATGATATACATTATATTTACGGAATTGTAGTAAAATTATAAAAAAATTATATTCTGTTGTTTATATATATATATATATATATATATATATATATATATTTTTTAAATTTAACTATTGTATGAAAGTTGAACAATATTGTATAAAAATTATAATTAAATTGTATGATATTGTAGTTGTATATAACTGCGTAGAAATAATGTATGAAAATTGTAGATAAGTTATAGATAAGTTGTAGATAAGTTGTATAATATATAATTAGTTGTATGAAATTTATTTTTACTATGTATAAATCAGATACAAAATATACAAAAGACATATTATATAAAATTTATATTAAGTGGTATGATATTGTAGTTGTATTTAACTGAGTAGAAATAATATATGGAAGTTGTAGATAAGTTGTATAATATATAATTAATTGTATGAAATTTATTTTTACTATGTATAAATCAGATACAAAATATACAAAAGACATATTGTATAAAACTTGTATTTAAGTGGTATGACATTATAGTTGTATATAACTAAGTAGAAATAATGTAGATAAGTTGTATATAATTGGAGTAGAAATAATGTGCAGTTACATGCTGCTATATGAATGTCCAACAAAAAACAATCTCACAATTTACTAAACTAAGCAATGGCTGATCAAAATAGTATTGGTTCTCCTGAAAGTTACATGCATGGCGTTACCGGCAAAGAGCAAACTTTGCCTTCTCAGTTAAATTCGATCTCAAAATCCCCACAGACACAACGACAAAATATTTAAAAACCAGCCCCCTAGGGCACAAGTGGTATAATTTTGTGTTCCTACTTACTTCCAGTGGTCGGCTAGTTATAGAAATGCGGCTACCTATATTTACGAGTTTTGATTTTCGTTTTCTATTTGTTTTTGTGTATGTAGATAATTTCTTCTATAAGATACTATTATTACCAGACTAAGAAAAAGTACATGTGATATGATCGAAGGGACCAATTTCGATTAGCATAAATACTCTAAAATTAGAAATAATTTATGATGCACGAACAATTTTTGGTCAGGAAAAGTTGATCCTTTTACATAAATCTGTAAGTATTTGGTCGGACGAGGGGAGAAAGAGAGAATTTGGAGAGAAGAGGGGAGATAGGAGAGAAAAAAGAAAAATGGTGTAACTAAATCCCTTTATTAAAGGCACAAATAATGGATTGAGAGCCTTTTAAGGTGGATTGTATATATTTTGTAAACAAAACTTTTTTATGCCGGGTAATTAACTAAACATGAACATTTAGGGTAATAATGTTTCCAATAGTGTGTAGGAATGAAAAAACCCCAATTGAGATTGAACAACAACAACAACCCAGTGGAATTCTACAAGTGATGTCTGGGGAGGGTAGTGTGGACGCAGATCTTACCCCTATCTATAAGTTAGAGAGGCTATATCTTAAAGACAAACTAAAAATGGAGCAATCGAGAAATAATAGCAATAACAATGTAATAAGACAAAGGAAGCAAATAATACAATGAATAATGACAGAGATTCAGGAATACAAAATTACAAGAATAGTGTCAATCCTACTGTTAATACTGACATACCGTATAGAAACAAGGGACTAGGAATAGCAAAGTACCCCGATTAGTACTACAACTACTGGTAAGACAAGGCGAAACTCGAGACTATCTATAAACCCACCACCCTAATTTTCGACCTCCACGCCTTTCTATCGACAATCATATCCTCGGTAAGCTGGAGCAGAGTAATGTCCTGCCTAATCACCTCACCCAAGTTCTTCTTAGGCCTCCCTCTACCTCTCCTCTGACTCGCCACGGGCAACCTCCCGCACCTCCTAACCGGAGTATCATCGGCTCCTTTTCACATGACCATATCATCTCAACCTCGACTCCCTCACCTTCTCTTTCACCGGAGTCACAACCACTTTTTTCCTAACATATTCATTCCTAATGTTATCTTTTCTAGTGTGTCCACACATCAATATTAATTGAGATTGAACAAAAGCCCCAATATTTATCTGTCGCTTTCTTCTTAGGTTTTCACTAATTAATTAGTACTAATATAACTCGTATAATAGTATTATTTTTCTTTGCTTGTAGCTGCCACATGCCAGGTCTATTGCTGAAAACTTTGTATCCATTCCAATAAATATTTTTTCAAGTGGATGAGATCGGTCGAGTGGTCTCAGTTGGAGATGAAATTGCACGTGTTTATGGATTGAACGGTTATACGTAAACATTATACTTTGGCTAATATTCGCTGTTTGAAGATCACTGGTCCAATGTATTTGGATTACACTGTTCTCCATCGAAATTTTATCTCCCGAGCTCGAACTCCATAACTAGAGTGAAGTAATTCCAATCATCCCCCACATCATTTCGTTGTAATAAACATTACACTTAACACTATGGATTACTGCTTTTTATATAATAGCCAATACTGGCCTTTTTAATATTCCATCATTTGCAGAGTGAAACAAGATAACAATTACTGTCTCAATCCGACTGTTTGAATTCTTATTGACAATGTTTCTACATTTGCATACTGAAACAACAATAAAAAGTAATAAAATATGTATTTTACAACGACTTGCGTTGAAAACAAGGAATTTGTACAAGTCCACGCAAATATAGCTCAAACTAATACTTATTAGAAATAAATATATCCTTCAATTGTTCGGTATTGTTTCGAAAAAGAATACAACAACATACCCAATAAATCCACAAGTTGTGTCTAAGGACGGTATTGTGTATGCAAACCTTACCCTACCTCGTGGAGGTAGAGAGGCTATCTTCGAAGACCCTCGGCTCAATGAAAAATGAAAAGAAACACTATCAATTGCGAGTTTTGAATAAGCATAGAACGTGAAAATTGGTTACGGGGGCAAAAGTTATTGAGATATTTTGGAGATAATTTCATCTTGTAAAGTAGACATTGTTGATTTCTCAAGTCAACACAACCACAAAATGGGCTGGAAAAGGTAGATATTTGAGACCTAAAAGTACATATCATTAACGTTTGAGCACTCGAGCGTGTGACTAACCGTTCCATAAAGCTGGAATGGACAATGGAAGACCAGAGTTCAAATCCCTATTCCAATAGAGACAAAAGATGCTAAATGGAAAGTGTTTCAGGCCACATGTTTCACACTATTGACTTGAAGCTCAATTACAACTTCACGGCTAAAAATTGTTACTTGTTCTCAAGAAAGCAGTGAGACAAGAGAAACAAACTCCAAAGTTACCCGTCCCTTAGACCGCGTATTGATGACAAAATGCTCCGGATATTTCCTTAACAGCATCAACAATCCATACCATGGCTTCGTTTTGGCTTCTGGGCTGGGATAGTCCTCTGATGTCAGATATCTCCTCACACGACTATGGTGCCACGTATTGCCATAGTGTTCAACCAACTGTACATACAGAAGCTGGCTATCAGCAAAAGGCCCAATTCTCAAACAAAACACAGATAAATTCTACTACCTACGACTCAGAAACGGGAAGGAATTATCCAACTACTACAATGAGAAACTAAGCAGTAATGGTATCTCATATACTAAAGTTAAGATAAATCAGTATCGTTTTGGATCCATTTTAGATGAGACACGACTGTCAATATTAGATTTGCACTTGAGAACCACCACTTCACATGACATGAAGATAAGTTCTTCCATACCCACCCGAGGCCCTTCATAAAGAACTAGCACAAAACAAGGAAAGCATATAACCACAAATTTCTTCTTTTTTCCAATTGATAGCTGAAAAAGATCTATTGTTTAAACTGGCCTGCATTGTGCATGCTATATAAACCCTCAAAAAAGAAGTTGGTACAGAATCAGCACTTTTCTTGACACAGGAGCTGTATAAGATCTGTTCTTCAGGTATTCAGAAGAACTAATTACTGAAACCTCACCTAAGGGTACCTAAAAGATGTCAAATTTCTGAAATAGCGTCATATACAAATCTCTATTTTCTATTGGATAAATTAATGTCAGATTAATCTTACTATTAATGCCATTGATCAGGAGAGAGGTGATCAGGGAGCAGCAGGGAGAAAATAAAAAAGATAATGAAAGAAATAGAAAATCATCAGAAAAGATAATGAAAGAGATAGCCATTTGAACATTTCAAGTGGATGATAAGAAAAACAACAGAAAAGAGAATGAAAGAGATAACACTTGAATTTCAAGTGGATGATAAGAAAATCAACAGAAAAAATAATAAAAGAAGTAGCCACTTGAATATCAAGAGGATGATGAGAAAAAGTCAACCAGCACGCATGACCCTTCCTCGTCCTCTGAGCAAACACACAAAACCAGTCCACCCTTCCAAAACCAAAAAAGAAAGGAAAATATGGAGCGGGATGAAAGGGAAAGGAGTACATATGACACAAGTAGGAAAGCATCCAGCTTATTTCCATCAAACTTGAAGCTGGACAATTCATAGCCTTACCAGGCAGGAAAAGCTCTTTTCTAAAAAAATTCGCCACTAAAAGCATTGGTGTTAGGAAATATCAAGAAATGACAGATTTTAGCCATGTCAAGTCACAAAAGATTGGGCCAAAAGTTTGAGTGAGTCTGATAAATATCCACTACTATCAGATGAACACTAAGGTGTACTGTATAAATTTACAACCCAGAGGTAACTTCATGGCAGTACAAAAAGTACTCTCTATGCCCAAAATATCAAGACAAGGAAGATAAACACTCATATTGCTATTCTAGCAGTCGGGGAAAAACAACAGAGAATATAAATTGAAAGTTCAACCCTATGCGCCAAAATTGTATTCAGGGGCAAAAGAAGCTCAGAAAGGAGGAAAGTGGCAGTCCTGCTTTTACGTGACTTCATTCACCTAAACTTAACTTCACGTTCTCAGAATTCAGGGCGAAAAGAATGAGGGAAATAAATTGGCAAAAAGCTTTTCCCATCTTTAATTTGTTTAAGTAAACAAACAGTTTAGTATTTGTTTGAAATTTTGGTCTCTGTATAATATGATAAATAGCTTCAGAAGTTACCTCAGCATGAAGCTTCTCCATTGGCATCCAATCTCCTGGACCACAGAGGTCAGAAAGCACATTAGCTACAGATGACACGACATCCTTTTCTTCTAACTGCATGAGCTGCTGATTGTCAGCATCTCTGTCAAGACGCAATCTTCCATCTGTCTTCTTATCTGCAACATGTTTTCAGCCAAATAACTTCCATACTTCAGATATTTCCAACAGATTTTTAGTATATATGCGTGACAATTATAGTTTGTAAATCATATAAGCAAGACTAATGCGGTACTGGAATAGGAATGTACAGGATACAAAAATGAGAAAAATGAAGTCTTGTATCCACCATATCACATCCTAAATATATGTACAATGATTCTTAAATATCACAAAAAGTTTTTTAAGACTTCAGTTGTTTTTTCTGATGACATAAGTAGAACATACAAGTCAGAGCCATGTTTAACAATAATTTACTAATATCATTCACATTGCACATGTAGGGTTCAAGCAATGCTTTAAACACCTCAAAATGAAGAGTAACGTTCAACCAAACAACTATGCCTCAGTCCCAAGTTGAAACGGCCAATGATGCAAGACAACTTATATATCTAGGACAATCAAAACAGCCAATGAGTCCAAGACAATAACACTAAACAAAAACCAATTACCAGAGGGGTTATTGGAAAGAGAAGGCAAAAGAAAAAAATGAGTTACTGTTACATGATCCGCAATGAAACTTCTATCCCTGAAGCTTGAAGATAGTAAGAGACGGTGATTTGCAAATTCCAGGTGGATTATGCATCAAACATTCCACCATGTAGGCATTAGAGGCTACTGAGGTGTTTCCTTCTTAGCAAGCCCTTTTATGCTTTGGTAATTTCATGAACGAGTTTACGGAAAGGTCGAATAAATGACTTGTACATTTCACAGGGCAGCAGTTTTTGAGTACTACGTAATTAAAGCACAAAACCTGTCCAAAGCGTAAGCAGAATCATTTTGTAGGTGCTGTAAAAAGAGTACACAACAGAATCTTAATCTTTACATACTTTGAGCATCTATCTGCAGGAGCTAAAGCCATGGAACTAAACCATCGCTGTTTAAGGAATGAATTCTGGTCAGAATGGTTTAAAAAGAAAATAAAATATAATCGTCTACACTTGCAGTCATTGACAATAGAGTAATTCAACAGAGCAAAAGCACCTCTATACACAAAGTTGTCAGGGAAACACCTGTGTTTCACAATGGAAATGTCAATAACTCCTTACACTAAACAAAAGATGACCTTTTTAGAACTTAGTACTTCACGAGCACAACAGAACCTTCATAATCCTCAATTATGATTCCCAAAAACAGAAGTTAACATAGAGTTCAAGTCAATATAGCTCAATCAAATACCAAAATCTCAATACACTAACAAAAAGATGACTTTTTTTTACTGTTTAGCAAATGACGAGCATAATAGATACTTCGCAAACCTCAATTATCATCCACATAGAAGTTTAACATAGAATTCAATTTAATGGAGCTGAATTAAAATACAAAAATCCAAATGCAAAGTACCATGGTACAAGTGCAATTTTAAACAGAAAAAGAAGTAATGCCCTCTAAAATGTGCTAGGAAGAAAATAATGATAAACCAAGATCAAAGTTTTCCTAAACACATACCATGAAAGAAATTTATGTCTCCTATAGTGAAATGCCGTATAGAGAGGTCTTACTATACCACAAAACAGATAGAGCTTACTGACCTAGTTGCCCAGAAATTGAAGCTTTTCCACTGGAACCACATGAACCATACCCATAACCACCACCACCCTCAGCGCCATCACCCCTCCTCATCCTCTTACCTCCAGTACCATCATCATCATCATCATCACCATCATCATCATCGTCATATTCCTCCTCATCATAATACTCCCTCTCCCTCCCTCTAAACAATTCCCCCTTTTTCCCTACCCCGCCATAATGGGCCGCCACTGGATAATTCGAATTCAAGTTCACGTGTTGTTTAGGCCCAATAACCGGCCCGCCACCAAGGATACTACGAACGGGAAGGAGGAAATAAAACTCTTTATCTCCGATCTGAAGTAAGTCTTGTGAATCTAATTTGATCGGCGGGTTACCGGGCAAGTGAAGTACACCTTCGACAAAGCACCCGTTTTTGCCTAATACTTCGAGGTTAAAACGGCGTCGTTGGAAATCGTAAAAAATGCGAGCGTGGTGACGGGATATGTTCATCCCGCCGCCGAGAGATGATAAGTCGACGTCGACCGTTGATTTTTTGGAGTTCCGGCCGAGGATTATGGAGTACGTTTGCATGTAATACTCGAAATCTTCTCCTTGTAGCTTCGCGAATCCTGCTTCTACGTCGCTACCACTGCTGCTTCCCATATTATCGGAGTTTCCTTTCTCCGGCGAGATTAAGAAAGTGGTAAAAGGTGTTTGGCTATTAGTAGGGATTTTGTTATGCCGGAGTTTTTTTTATACAAACCAAAAACAACCTGAAAAGGTAATTAGCAAAAAAATTTGGTTATGTGGACAAAACATAGTAAGAAAATTTATTTGTTGGAAAGTAGTTTAATTTTGTGTTTGAACTACTATCAAACAAGTATATATCTTTCTTTTTTTTAAAAGAAAATTTTATTTTTTAAATCAACTAATTAAATTATTCTAAATTTTTGTGAGGCAAATCCATGATTAAAATTTAGTGAATTCAAGTTATTCAACTTTGCATAATTAATTATACTGTTAAATTATGGTTTCAAATCTATTTTTTGTTAAAATTTTAGTTACATATTTATATTTCGTGTCAAAAAAATAATGGGTTCTAGATAAATCTGTAACCGAAAGGCATCGGCCGCCCTTGCCCTTACCCGTTCTAGGAGCCACTTGACTTAACACTTTTTTTTTTCGAGTCCCCTCCCTTTTATCCCTTTTGACCCTCTTTATTGGAGCTATTGCTGCATTGGTGACTCGACCACACGAGCCTAAGCTTGCAGGTGAGGGTGCTTGCCATTTAAGCAACTCCTTTTGTCACTTGACTTAACACTTGCGTAACCCGTTCTTGTGTTTGAATTTTACTTCAAAAATATTTTTACTCCAAATGCCACGAAGGAAGGTGTTTTCTGACTAAAAATTTTTTTTTTTTTTTATGTTCCTAAAATGTTAAATGCATGTATATTCATTCTACTTTGATCATTTCATTATTAATTAGAGATTTCAGGTATGATCTTGAGAATAAAGTTGCATATGGTAGGTACATCTTTACCTCCAAAGTAAGAATTTTTTATGTGAATTCGAATTAAGTGAGTTTTAGAGTGGATAGATGAAGTCGAATTTTTAAAAAAGGAAAAATCTACATCTATTACTCTTTGTTTTGTTTTTCATTGGATCTTTTAATTATAAGATATTTTTCACCCTTTGTTTTTGTATATAAAACCATATATCATTTCATTTTCTCTCATGGTATTAATTTATTTATCTATTCCTTTATAATTCTTTAGCTGATGAATATAAATTATTCATGTATTTTCATACGTATAAATAAAGATTTTTAAATAAAATATGAATAAATATATTCGATTCTCCTATATTTTCTAACAATTTTTGCGGATGAAAGATGAATTGAGGAAAGAGGACTACAAGCAAAACAAGGAGGAAAAAGAGCAATGCACATAGTAAATAAGAGCGAATGTAACTTTGAAGTCACAACATCAAATGTTGAAGTTACAACATCAAGTGTTGAAGTTATAACATCAAGTTTTGAAGTCACTGTCGCGCCCCTTTTTCTCGCGAAATCGGGTTTCGACATGTGACAACTCTTTTAAAGAGGCATTAAAAGAGGAGAGTCGCCACCTAACGATTTTTAAGGTGCATTAGGTTACCTATTGCGCAAATGACTCTAATTTAACTGGTCAACGCTACCAAAGATCAGATAAGGGCTCAAGTTACCTCAAAGAGAAGGTGTTAGGCACTCCTCGTGGTCCACAATTGTGGGTCCCAATCGAACATGAATTATGTGGATTAGACTACGTGATCAAATAAGCAAAAAGAGTACTAAGATCTAAGAATTTTATTTACAAAGATCTTGATGCGAATATAGAGGTACAATTATTTTAATTATACTAGAAAGAAAGAAAAGGGAGGGGGTTTCTAAGTTGTTTAGCCTAAAGGATTACCCTGCGCAACATAAGCAATATTTCGTAACTCCCTTAGGATAGGGTGCTACTCATATTATTCAGCGGGCACATACTATCATCTCCTGCTACCTGATTACTATGTTAAAGTTGTTACCTAAAAGCGTTCTAATTCAATTCCAAGTCATGCACTACCCGTCCCATACCTAGGGTCCAGGAGGTTTTAGACCTCTATTTGGATGGTCCTAGACCTTGCCTAGGATGCTCAAAAATGAAGAAAACTAAGCAACAAACATAATAAATAAGACTCCACATAAAGGCAGTTAGGGGCTCATATTGACCTCCATACCTAAACAGCAAATGCACGCAAACACATATGCAAATTAGGAGGTTTCAGAATTCAGAACTTTAAGCCCTATAGACATGGTTTCTAGATGGCTTTGAATCAAAGTATGCAGGCAGTTTCAGATGCAGGACATTGCTCATAAACAGAATTATTCAGGTATTGTTGATTATTGAAATCGCGAGTTTTAGATTATTAACCCTATATGTGTTTGTCGCCCCCCCTCCCCCCCCAATTTTCTCGCGAAATTGGATTTCGACATTTCTGGGGCAACTCCTTCTTTTTGGGATTGGGTAAGGGATGGGAAGAGTCGCCATCTAACGGATTAAGGTGCGTTAGGGCACCTAGAGCAATTAACTCATAAACCAGTTTGCATCACCAGAGATCGGGTAAGGGATCAAATTATCTCGAGGGGAAGGTGTTAGGCACCCCTAGAGGTCCACAACGGTGGGTCCCGACCGAACTTAAATTAAGCGAATTAGTCTAAAAGGGAAGGAAAATAATTTGGACAATACAAGTTACTTTAAACAGGATTAAAGGGGGTCCTAAGTTTTTTTGCCTATAGGATCATTCCATGCAATACTTTGTAACTTTCCCAAGTTGGGGTGTTACTCATAGCATTAGTGCACGAGCTATCATCTCCTTACTACCCAATTACTATCTTTCAGTTGTTACCTAAGCGTTCTAATAGCTTCTAGCTCGTTCCTTATGCGTGCATTGCCCGTCCCTTACCTATGGTCCTAGAGGTGTTAGAACCTCTATTTAGGATGGTTCTAGACCAATCTATGTTACTTAAAAAGGAGAAATCTAGGCGATAAACAAAAGACAAATAGGACTTTCAAATAAACAAACAAGGGCTCACATTTACCTCCACACGTAAACAACAAAAGCGCGCAATTAAATTAGCAAACTTTGTTAATTTTAGGATCCTATAGGCAGGATATCTATATGAGCAGAAACAGAATATAAAGACAGTTTTATTAAGGCGAGCATTGTGACCTATTTGTTTGCCTACTGATTTTATTCAGCGTGAATCTGGGCATTCCAAGCAGGTGATATGTCATAATTTTAAGCCCATAATCACTAATGAGTCCTATAGATTGCCTAAGTGATGGCCAAAATTGGTTGAATTCAGAATTGACTAACAGAATCCTATAGGCATGATTTCTACGAGTTTACAAATTACAGACCTATAAACATGGTTTCTAAGTGTAATATTGATTTTAACTCATAAAGACAAGTTTTTATTTCCTATATTCATGCTTTCAAACTACTGAATTGATTTAAACCTTATAGGCATGATTTCTAAAATTGAAATTGATTTTGGTCTGGTAGGCATGATATCTTTTGATTTAAACCCTATTGGCATGATTTATAGGTTTGAAATTGACCTTTTTATCCTATAGACATGATCTCTAGGCGTGAGGCTAATTGTTTATTCTATAAGCATGATATTAATTAATTGTGTATAGGAAGAAATTAAACAGATCGCCAAGAAGGACAATTAACTCAAACAACAAGGTCCTATTGGCATGGTCACTAATGCACATTTGTTGGATTGGTGGATCCTATGAGCAGGATTTTTAATATGCAATGCGAATACAGAATTAACGGAAGTCCTATAAGGAGGTTCTCTAGTATACAAGCGTAAATACATAATCCAAATGATTAGGCAAGTCCTATAGGCAGGATTTCTAAACACAGTATAGTACTCGCATAACTCAATCAGCATAGTTAAATCCTATATCCATGATTTATACCCAGTTTGGTAAAGAAAATAAGAAGATCCCCCAACTTTTACTAATTAAACCAAATCTGTTATTACAGAGATTATTATAGCCCAAAATATCAAATGAATTATATAATGGAAATAATTACACTATTGGGAGCCTTCATATGCCCAAATAAACCTGGGAACCATGCCTTCCATCCATAGCCACTTTTGTCACGACCCAAAATCCTAAATTAGGTCGTGATGGCACCCAACAGCTAGGTTAGGCAAGCCAACACTCAATTTACTAAGGGTTCTTTCTTATTAGATTAAACATTCAACATGTACTCAGTTTTTAAAACTTAAAACATAAATCGACAAGGATAATTAGCCAGATTTTAATCAAAAGCGATCATGAGGAGGCGTGAGCCAATATATATATAGGCCTGTAATCCATAATAACTATCACGTGTGTGCCAGGAACTAGTGTCACAAGTCATACGGGCATACTAATAGAATATACAAAAGAAATAGACGGGAAATAAGCAAAAGAAACCCCATGGTGCTGCCGGAGATCGCCAGGAGAAAACAACTCACCGTGAAGTCAGGTCCGTCTATAATCAGAATCAAGCTCCGGTCTGACAACCAGATGCACCAGCCTCAAAACCTGTACAATTAAGTACAAAAGCGTAGCATAAGTACATAAATATATATGTATCCAGTGAGTATCCCGCCTAACCTTGAAGAGGTAGTGACAAGAGGTTGACTTGACACTCACTAAGGTCCAACAATATAATTTAAAAGAATATGATTAAAACGGTAGGCATATAAAGGCAGTTGATCACGCTCAACTATGTTTAATAAAATACTAAACGGGCGTTGCAAATATAATACGGGGTATTATGCCCAGAGTCGATCCCACAGGGAATTTACGTATCAATCAAGTCTTTAGAATACGCAACTTTTACTCAATAAATTCTCTCAATACTTTTTAATATAAATTGGTGATGTTTTACTAATTCTACTGACAGTATTAATAACTAGCAATTACTAACAATATTTTGTAAACAATTATGATAAAGGTCTAAGGTTATGGTTTCCCCCGTTGGTGAACTTATTTCTCAGATATTTCCTATAACTTGATTAATTATATCTATCAACCATGAACACTCTATCTACCATAAATCTCTCTCAAGTACTTACGATAATTTACTAGACGCACTCTCTCAAGTTACGCTAGCTAGATTGCTTGACAGTTCACTTTAGATTGCATCCAAAGTATTGTTATTTCTAATCCAACTTCTAAACCCTCGGTTATGACTTTCGTCTATACTCTGAGAGTAGTGTTGTTCAAACAATTACCTAAATATGCACTCTCTCTCAAGTAGATATACAATAAATAGGCACAGCTAATTGATGGCCATTCAATTAGCTACAACAAGAACGTAGTTGAACAAATAGACATAAACAATCAACCAAACTATATTAATATCACCATAAATTTGTCCCCCAACGGGTTCCACCAAAACCCTAGATTAAGAAAATTAGCCACTCATATTCATAAATATCAAATCTAAAATAACTTGCATAATTGAATTACAGAGTAATGAACTAAGGAGATAAAAATCAGTGTTTTTGCTTTGCTGAGTAGTAATCCACAGGTTTTTCTTCACTTTAATGACTTCGTCTCTTCGAATCCCCCTTCAAGTTGTGTTTTGGGGTCTATTTATATGTTTGGGATAAACCCTAAACGTGTAGGAGACTTCTATTCCAACCGGGAGACACTTCAACTCTTCAAAAAATCGAATTTAGCCGGAACAGGGGCCTGGCGCCTGGATAACGCCAGGCTAAGGCACGCATTTGGGCTCTAACGCCTGGCTAACGCCAGGCAGGGTCAGGCGTTTGGGCTCTGGCGCCTGGCTAACGTCAAGCAGGGTCAGGCGTTTGGGCTCAAACGCCCGACTATAGCCCAATGCACTACTCCTCGCCTCTTGAACGTATTTTTGATGTATTTGCATCCCTTTAGCTCGTCTTCCATCTCCAATTCACCTACACATGAAATAGACTCTATGATACACATAAAAAGTGTATTTTTATCATTAACGCACATAAAATGTAGGGCATATAACATGTTAAACCATGAATTCTAGCCTCGCATCAATACCCCACACTTAAACATTNTTAGTCGATTCACATATACCATGCTTTATTCACAATCCACTCACTACTCTAACTTAGAAGTCAACAACATTACCTTTCCTTAGTGAATCATATGCCCTCATCAAATTCAAGAGTTAGTTCCACACACAATGAAATTTAAGAAAATAGGAACTTAAGATAGAAAGAATTCACTCACTCTCAGAAATAACATTCATATGCCACAAAAGATGCACCATAGGCTTGCCCCTAGTGTACTACTATACTAATCGAGCTCATTCAGTCTAGGATCAAGTAGGGCTTTATTTGGTTGTAATGTAGGCTGGGGGACGGGTAGGATACATTTAGATATAAGAGTGACTACACCTTCCTTAGCACATTAATACACATACTTTCGCTTTTCAACCTCACACTTGTATTAAACCAACTCCACCTTCACATCAATGTTAATACCCCATA